>ML830956.1:51447-68974 GCA_009831015.1 Picea engelmannii | reverse complement strand
TTTGACATGAAGGATCTCGGTGCTGCTAACTTCATTCTGGGAATGGAGATTAAAAGAGATCGTGCAAACAAGAAACTCTGGTTGAATCAGAGAAAATATGTTGAGACGATATTGTAGAGGTTTAATATGCATGGAAGTAAACCGGTCAAGGTTCCTATTCCTATAGGTGTAAAGTTATCCGCAGATCAATGTCCCAAGACACAGGAAGAAGAAGAGGACATGTCCCATGTTCCGTATGCCAGTGCAGTTGGAAGTTTTATGTATGCAATGGTCTGTACTAGACTGGACATTGCACATGCAGTGGGAGTTTTGAGCAGGTATATGTCAAAACCAGGGAAGGAGCATTGGACAACAATAAAGAGGGTCTTCAGGTATCTTCGTGGCACTACTAGTTATGGATTATGCTACCAAGGAAGACCAGGATTGGACAGAGTGGTGGACATACATAGCTTTGTTGATGCAGACTGGGCTGGAGACCTGGATCGTAGAATATCTACAAGTGGGTATGTGTTTAACCTATTTGGAGGAGCAATCAGTTGGATGAGAAAAAGACAGGCTGTAGTGGCACTCTCAACTACAGAAGCTGAATACATGGCAGCCACTCATGCAAGCTAGGAATATGTATGGTTACAAAGATTGTGTTCAGGTATTGGGTTGGTAAAACAAGCAATGAGATTAGATTATGACAGTCAGAGTGCAATCTTCCTAGAAAAGAACCCATTTTATCATTCGAATACAAATCATATTGATGTTCAGTATCACTTTGTGAGAGACATGGTTGAGGAAAATAAGGTGTTGCTGGAAAAGGTTGGCACTTTGAATAATGTTGCAGATCCATTGACAAAGTCTGTAAGCACAGAAATTTCTTTTGGTGTAGAGTAACAATGGGCATTTCTGCCTTGGATTGTTGACTATATAATATTGGGACCCCTGGATGCAAAGAAAACAACAAGTGGGAGAATGTTGGGTATGTGTTATATTCTTTGCATGTGTGCGTGTGGGCACGTCAGATTTGACAACTGTGTCTGACGATCCCTCGTAGTAGTGATTTTCTCGTGTCGTGTGCATCGATTGATTTCCTAGGGGGGTCCCAGGGGGGGCAAGTTTCCCCCCCTGGTTACGTGTAGCGTTCGGGGCAATGCCCTGAATTTTTTTTTTTGGGCGTTTTTTGCTATTTTTAGCGGTTTACTAAAAATAATCCCGGTTTTAGGGATTAGGGTTTTGGTATCTACAAAATACCTAAAAACATTGTATATATTGTATAGTGAATGGTGAAATTCGATATAATGAATATAATAAAGGTTTTCCCGGTTGAGGGTTTTCGGTATAAAATCTCTGTGTATGAGCCATTGATTAAATTCTGTTTTGCTTAAGAATCTATATGCATTGATTTACTTCATAGGTTTAAAACTTACACATAGTGGAGAGGATTCATTTTGTGATGACGTTGGTATTTAAAATGTTTGTGTTCCATGTAAAACCAAAATTTATCACCAGGATTAAAAACCATAGGGGAACGGTGAGCATCATGGAAGTCTTTGTAGCATTATTGGATTTCCTTTAGCACTTCAAATACTTGGGCATGTTTGCGTGCTATATTCTGAAAAAATGAAAGGGAGGATGCTTGTTCTTTTTGTTGGTGTGGAGTGCCAGAAGGCTACAAGGTGAGAGGAATTTGATAAGGGGCTAAAGGTTGATATCCAAAGTAGGCCTAAAAAAAAGAGATCCCAGTAGAAATAAGTACATCATGATTATAACTATGTTGAATGATATGGAGGGTTGTATACCACTGTTTGGTTTTGGAAAATTGAATGCGAAGAGATTGGACAAGGATACAGTTAAATACCTCAGTTTGGCCATCCATTTGGGAATGGAAGGCAGTAGAATATTTGAGTTGACAACCCAGTAAATCCCACAATTTTTTCCAAAGGGTGTTGAGAAAGAAAGAATCATGATCATATATGATTCTATTAGGAAGGTTAAAGTGTGGAAAAACATTATGAAAGAACAAGTATGTGGTTTGGGAAGCAATAGTGGTCTTATTGCAAGGGATACAAATATCCATCTTAGAGAAATGGAAAAAAATAACCTAGATAGAGTCATGTTTGAATAAGGTCATACTTAAACCACTAATGAAATCCATGGATATAGATTCCCAAGGGAGGGAAGGTAGAGGAAGGGGTTGATACAAACCAAATTTGCGATTGGCAGGTTTATGCTGACTACATAAGGAACACGCACGAATGGAATGCTCCACTTGATGAGTCATAGAAGGCCAAAAGAAATATCGCTAAAAGTGCTTAACTCTTTTTAGAGACCCAAAATGGCCACCATAGGAGGAAGCATGAGCCTTTTTAATAAAATTAAGATGATATTCAGAAGTTGGGACACATAAATGGTTGAGTTTATATAGCTACCCATATATAATTGTATAATCTAGAAATGACATTTGATTGACCGCATTGGGATGTTGCATATAATCCCATATATATGCAAAGAAGGGATCAAAAGAATAGAGAGGCTTCCAAGCCTCATAGTGATCCAAAATTGATCCAAGACAACAATGTATAAGACTTAATGGTTATGTAAACTATGTAAATAATCAACAAATATAAAGTTGAATGAGATAAGAAAAATGAGAATGTGGGAGGAAAATTAAATGTAATTAAAAATCAAATAGAAGAGAAGGATGAGGAATGGGAAGTGAAGAGCCATGGATATTGGCCTTCCCTTACCCCCTATCTCTCCCTATTTCTTCAGTTACTCTCATTCTCAAAGGGTCCTTTTTTTCTGGCCAAGAGAGGGAGAACTAAGAAGAATTGAGGTTGTACCATAGATTGCCAAAATCAAAAGAATGAGCCCATTTGAATATGGTTTGCCCATTTCGGTTTCCAGGGTAAACATTGTGTCCACTTTTTCATGGAATGTCTTGCAATTATTGTGTGTTTATAGTATGGTTTGTGGGTTAATTTTGTGTGATCAATTTTCTCTTGGCTTGATTAATGGATAAGGAAGACCTTCAATTGTAATTGTGATAGCTTCACATGGAAATCAACTCAGGGTAATCAAATTCAATTTTCAAGGGAAAGCCAACATTGGCCATTATGTAGACCATCCCAATAGACAATTAATCCATGTCATCCATTTTCCTATGATCTCAAGATCAAGGGTTGCAATTAAATAGTTGTTGTAACCATTTAGAAGAGTTTCCATTTTGATAATTCCTCTCATCTCTCACAGGTCGTTGGGAATTATTTCTCTCTCCCTGGGAATTCTACCACCTTCTTGAACGTTTCCTCACTGGCTACACCAGCCATTCATTACCTGGGCATTTTTATACACTACTAGATGAATTGAAATTGTATAGGGCGTTTTTATATGTTTTTGTGTGAATTTGCAGTGTATGGGTCGTTTCTAAATGTGCCTGGGTGTTTTTGAATGATGTTGGACGTTTTATTATCTTGTTGGTGAATTGCCTCTCTCTCCTGAATTGGAATTTCATCCCCACAACTAATTCTCTTTTCCAAGTCGACTTAAGTCTATTTGGGATGAGTTAACAATTTCTAATCAATCCTTTTAGTTTCTAGGAGCTATCCTCTAATGCCACACATATCAAAAGTGAGTTGGACGTTATTACCTTGCTTGGGTTGTTCCCCATCCACCCAAGACGACTTAATATCCTTCTAAGAGTTCCATTCCTACTCCGGTTGACTTACATTTCCACTTGATTCTACGTAGTTATGGTTTGGTTGATTTTCCAATTTGTTTGGTCGACGAGAAGTCTTTCTTGGTCGATTCAACTTCAATCCTAGTCAAATTGACTCCTTTCAGGTCAAGCGACCTCTAAATTAGATGGAAATAATGTTTGGTCGATTTCATGCACTTTGGATTATTAAATCCATCTCCAAGTCAACTTCATATTTGGTGACTTACCTGTTGTCATTTTTAAATCATTGGGTCAATTCTTACCTTCGGTTGGTCAACTTGCCTGTCCATCTAGCCTACTCATAGAACATCGATTTAGTTCTCAATTGGTCAACTTACGGTACATATGTTAGAAAAACAGGATTGCTGAGCAATAAAATAAGACACATGCAGAAATAAAACACATAAGATACAAAAGACAATAGAGACATAGATATACATGGTTCACCCATTGTGGGCTACGTCCACCAGAGAAATTTCCAGGTTCTTCCTTTTTATTATCCAACAAATGAAGGGATACAACCTACAACACACCTGCTGTAACTTCCTCTTCTTTCTCTCACAGTCTCCTCTCTCAGAATACAATATTCGTAATAATGCATAACCGCAATACATTTCCCAGGTTTTCCTCCTAGGGAAAGAAACCCTAACATAAATTCTACCTTCATATATGCAACCTTATAATGAACGATCCAGATTTACTATGAAATTACAATATACATTTACAAGGCAATTTTTACTTTGGGGGCTTGCTTTCCCCCAGACCCCCCAGTTGAGGGGATGATGCCCCCAGACCCCACAGGGGGGAAATCCCCCCTGCAACCCCCCCACGTGGAGGGGTGTACAATATTCTGGGTGTACAGTCTTCATGGGGTATAAACATGGCTGGAAACAAAGACCTATGAAACAGGAATATAATCAGGCTCCACAACCAAAAACATATTGAGACGACTCCACTTACCTAGTTGGTTGATCACCTCTAGGTCGATTTCACAGTGGTTGGTCGATTTTATTTCTCTGGTTGACCAGATTAAGAAGGGTGCCTTTGTCCAAATCAAGTTGACTTTCCATATGAAGGGAATTGAATGTGGGAACCTTTTATAATGGAATATATTCATTAGAGGCTATAATATGAGGAAATATTAGTAGTAAGGGGAAGAAGGGAGATCTTTATGTGGCATGAAGGAATAAAGGGCTAGTGGCTGAGGTGTTGATAGAGCTACACACACACACAAGACTAAGACAAAGAACATAAATTCAAATTTCTGCATAGTATCTACGTTGATGAAATGGTCAGGCCATAGGCCCACCATTTATGGATCACATAGGTAGCACAATGCACAACAAAGAGTTGAAGTAGCTGCATAGGGGCCCCGCTCAGAAGATTAGCCATCTAATTGGGCATGATATTCTTGTATTTAATCACCAAATGAAACTATTGAATGTAAGAATCCCACTTTAAATGGTGTTTCTCCTGTATCTCAGTCTGAGAATTGATGAAAATCAATGAATTATGATTTGTGTGGAGAATTGTTCCTTTCCCTAGGTTGTAATGGTTCCATTGTTTCAATGCTTGTGCCATACTCATATAACTATTTTTCATAAGTTTTATAATTTTTTTTGGCATCAGACAATGTCTCTGAATGGTATGCAATACAATGTCCTCCATGTTTAATAATTGCGCCAATAACATACCAAGATGCGCCTGTCCCAATCTCAAAGGGAGATTGAAGAGAAGGTAAACAAAGTACAAGAGTAGAACAAAGGGAATTTTTGAGAGCCTGAAATTGTTGTTATGCCAAGGGAGACCATACAAACTAATTTTGGTTGGAAAGTTGATGAAGAGGTTGTGCTAACTGAGAGACGTTAGCAATGAATCGTTGATAAAAATTAATGCCACCCATAAATCTCTTTAGTTCCATAGCTGAGTGAGATGTTGGTTACTATGCAATATCTTGGAATTTAGTTGGATCTAGGATAACACCCTCAACAGAGACAACAAAACCCAAATATTGAATGAAAGATTGCCTAAAAGAATATTTACGACGTTTAACCTACAGTTTGTGAGTGCACAATAAGTCTAGCATAGTGCACACATGGAGAAAATTATCATTCGATGTCTTGCTAAAGATAAAGATACCATCCAAATAAACCACCACAATATTTCCCAATTATGCTCTTAAAATATCATTGATTAGCCTCATGAAAGTGGCAGGGGCGTTAGTAAGACCGAATGGCATAACCATCCATTCATAAATCCCAAATTCGGTTTTGAAATTTGTCTTCCATGTGTCTTCTACATTCATGCAAACCTGATGATATCTTGTTGTAAGATACATTTTGGTAAAGAAACAGACACCCTTCAAATGATCTAGTAAATCATCAATGCATGGTAGAGGTTAATGAATCTTGATTGTGGCCTTATTAAGAGCCCGATATTTGGTGACTAAACGCCATTCCTCAAGATTTTTCTTGGGAATGATGAAGGGTTGAGAGTCACAAGGTGAAGAAATCGGTTGGATGTGATCGGTATTAAGAAGTTGYTGGAGTTGGCGTTCCACTTCCTCATCCTCATGAGGAGCAAGGYGATAAGTAGGGGCATTGGGAAAAGTGGCTCCRTAAATAAGATCAATGGAATGGACATGGGGTATTCTAGTGGGGGAATCGAAGACATATTCAAAATATGTGAGTAAAKCATCCATATTAGAAGGAATARCATGAGAGGGGTTGTMTTCTTTAAGAGGGAACACCAAACAKAGGGCAGTTGAATTGTTGAGATTGATTTGATGAACAATAGGTTGGCCAGAAAGTAAGGTAGGKGATTTCAAAGAGTATGAGGTGAGGACATAGGTATGACCATATTTCTGAAAATTACGTTGATGATTGCGAGCATGGTATACAACGTGATGAATTTCTTGATAGGGAATACCTAGAAGCACATATACACAATCCAAAGGAGAGACATCGTAAAGAACAATATCACAGAAAGGGTCGATGGAAAAAGTAAGGGCACAATGTTGGGTCACCATCACATGGGGACCATCCTTATGAAACCAACCCAATTGGTAGGGTGTCAGATGATGGGTAGTAGGAAGAACCAACCACTGCACCAAATCTTGATGTTATACAACATTTTTTCGCAACAAATGATACTGCTTATTCTCTGACATCTAAAGCATAGAACTTTGGAAGAAAACTGAGAGAAATTCTTCTTGAGAAGGATCAACTATAAAAAATCACTAAATTATAAAGTTGTCACTCATTGCTTACTATCAAGGTGCTACAACCTCACTTTTTGCATGCTACATCAATCGAAGGTGCGACAATGTAGCTTTTTGCTTAGGTTTAAGGGTGCAACAAACTTTGTACGTGGGAAAAAATAAGAAATTCTTGAAGCTTCTAAAAGAGAAACTTTGATGATGAGTTGTTTGTTGATCGGTTTGGATCTCACCCATCTCTCCTGATTTATTGAGATCCTAATCTCTTATCCTAACCTCATCATGGCTTCCTCTCCAATCTATAAATGGAGGCATCTTCTAAAGGAAAAGGCTAAAATGAGAATAAAGAATAACTGATGAGTAATAAAATAATGGTGAATTGAGAATAGATTTTGATTTGTGATTGAGAGATTGTGAGTCTTTTGGCTCTAAGAGATTTAATGGTGCCAATGTTCTCAAGAGGCGGTGATGGAATTCATGGAGGTTGCATGGGTATTGAAGCATTGAACTGCTGGAAGGAGTTTGTCAATGCCAAGGCTTGGTTGTAAGCTACTTCTTAATTTATTAATGTAGTTATATTTCCCCTTTCCTATAAATCTTGTATATCATCTTTATTGTATTTTTCCTTGGCCATATACATAGATTTATCGAAATATGTATTGTATTGTTTATTTCACTTGTTATGTTTGATTCCTACACAGATCTATATCAAAAGAATTTGGGATCGAATTTGGAGATTCAATTAACGAAATCAAAATTCGGATAAAAAGGTATGATCTACTTATCTATTCATATTTTGATTCTAAAATCTAAGGAAATGAATTTATATTATTATGTTTTATGCTAGTTTCGGGTTCCCGAACTAGGGAGATTTGTTTATGTTCACATTTATGAATTTATCCACAACACCTGAGCAACCAAATTCTCTTGGCTACCATTGTCGAGGATGAGCATGGCCAGGGATTGTTTGATCTAGAAATGATGAGTTAAAAAAGGAGTTGGTGAAGAATTCTAGGAATAAGTGGTCATGAGAAGGAGAGATGGGTCCAACTCCATAGGATTATCCAAGGTGATCAGCTTAGAGGGAGGCATTTTGCTTGAGGAGGAATCATAAGCATCAACAAATAAAGTCTTGATAAGATTTTGATTACAAAGAATACAACATTCAGCTGATGAGTGAAACTAATTTTTTTGATAAGAACAACATTTTCTAGATTTGGGTGAGGTAGGAGAGGCAGGAGAATAAGGAGTTGATGAAGGGTCGAATTTGGATAGAGGATATTGTTGGCAAGGAGAGAGCTTCAATTTAACAGTGAGTACATCACTAATAAAATACCAGAGTTCAATTTAACAATGAGTACATCTTCCATATATTGAATCTGTAGTTGAATGTGGATCTTAATAAACACCTCCATGTAACTTTATAATGACTTGTCCGAGAGTTGTCATAGTTTTAATCAACGAGCTAGGAGAGTCTGATGGTACCTCGAGGGATATAATTGATTTCGAAATGATTGAAAAAAGGTATCCCAAGAATCAATAGGTGTAGGGGTGTCGACAAAAGGATTGTCGAAGTCCACCACATGAGAGGAGGTATTTGTTTTGGTACCCCACCAAGCTTGAGAAATCACATCCAATTTCAAACTGGTGAGCTATATCTTTGTTTCTTTTTTCATTCCTTGGTAGGTTTTGAAATATGTGGATAGACTACAAAACCAAGAATCAACAGACTCACCATTCATATGCCTTGAAAACTTAGGTAGCTGGAAATGAGTATCCAACTGCATGGGTGTTGGGGAGCTCCATTAGAGCCACATGAGTTCATTCAGAGAAAGATCTAGGTATTAAATGGATACGATTTCCCAGAAGTAGAATTTTCATGGGAGGAGTTATTACGAGGAGGCGTGATCTTCATATATTGAAGAAACTGAGATCAGGATCTGTATTTGGATCAAGATCAAGAGTGATATCTTGATGGGAAAAATTAGATCCATAACCCTAAGCACACCATCAGGATCCCAAAAGAGAGGGTGCCTAGAAAACCCTAGCCAATCTCACACTGAGCAGGCACACTGGAAGAGAGGGGAGGGCTTGGAAAACCCTAGTGCACCCTTGCATGAACTGGAGAAGGGAGGAGGAGTGGAAGATCCCCACAACTAAAACAATGAGAAGTGGAGGGTGAGTAAAACCCCAACACACTATGTTGGAAGAGATGGAGGGCGAGATGGACCTTGGGTGCACCTCTGAAGCTACAAATCATCAAAAAGAACCGAGCAATGGAGGTCTGGGGAAAACCATGCCACACTTCCTCAAATATGGAGGGTAGATCCACCCCTAGTGCACCTCTAGATCTTAATATGTGATGAGTGCAGACACTAGAAACCCATAAAAAAAATTCTCTGTCAAAAAATCACTAGAGCAGAAGCGTCTTAGATCGAAGCTATGATACCATTTGATCTACAATAACAACACTCAAAAATTTAACTAGAACATGAAAACATGAATACTATAACCAAAATAAGAGAAAAATGACCATCTCGTTTTTTAGAATAGGGGGTAGGCTTATATATATTCTTTTTATTACATGATGTGTTGAATGGGTCCAACTACAACTAGTTAGTTATATCTTATCAACTACTTCCTTTGGACTTGTGCCCAACTATTCTTGTCCTCTAATAAGCTGAGAGAGTGATCCTTCCAATAATCCCACTAGCGGAGGGAGTGCACCTTCCTTGCAATTCATTTAGATGTCTATTGAGTTTCCCATACTTTCCCTTTTCCTTCATGAAGGGTGTGAGTGCATCTTAATGTACCAAAAAAATATAAAAAATTGAAATTACGCACTCCTAAGTGGGGTTTATGGGAAAACTAACTCAATAACTCCCTAAAACCCGTAGAAAATGGTCTCAACCATCTTGCAATTGTATAAAAAGAGACCAAAAGGAGGAAGGAAGGTACAAGCACTGTTATTATGCCAATGTAATCATCTATCCCCTAGCAACCAAGCCATTATTCAAGAGTTGTTTATGACCTGCATTTCCCAAGAAACCCCTATTTCCCAAATTTTATTTCTCATTCGCATCAACAGGGTCTAAGATCCCTTCATCTTCCTCCTATTCACAAGGAGAAGAATGTTGGAGGTGTTGTAGTATTGAGTGACCCAAGTTTGGAGGAATCTAGAAGCTGGTTATGAACAATTCTAGCAGTGGAATCCAATACAAGTTTTTGTATCGTTTTTCTAAATAATAAAACGAAGATCTCTCTTCTTTCCCTCCCTTAAATATTGAGTTTTTTTTTTATGTTGAATTCAATCGCCTTTCGATATTTATTCAAGAGACTAATTTTCATGATTAGGTTAGTTGGAGTAGTTATTTTTCACTCGTTTCATTTCTACCAATTAATCTTGAGGAAGGTTTTTATTTCAGTGTGTGTAGGTCTTCAATCAAAAGTAGGAGCAAGGACAATTGGAGTGTGGAAAACCAGGAAGGATCATTTCCAATATGCCTTCATAATCATGTAAGGCCTCTTGTAACTACCTGGTAGTTTTAAAAATAATATCTTAGACTATTTTAAGGAAAGTTTTGGCTACTTATGGGATGAACCAGGTTCTAACTACAGGATTACCAACAACCCCTCGACCATCAACCCTTATGAATACAAGAAGGCAACACAACGCACAAAGTGAACTGCACAATCTCACCTGAGATGTCTTCAATGGGTGGCCACAGGAATTAGATGTCTACAACCATGGGATGGGATGTGTATCTCTCTCAAATGCATTATATCTATTCAACTCCTAGCTGCAAATGTGTTTAACTTGCACATAATATATCTAGCTAGAAAATACTACAAGCATTTGTAGAGAGAAATTGAGAAAGAAGAAGGAGAGAAAGAATGGAAGAATTCTCATTAACCGTATTCCACACTCAAAGAGTGAATAATTTACAATAGATATAGGCTACATGAGTAACGAATGCACCATATTAGTGATCTAGAGAGATCTAGAGACTCACTGACAAACACTAGAGTGAACTACCATCTAGTCCTAGTTAATTGATCCATGCAATCATCAGTTGACCAAGACACATGTAAGGAAGTGAGAGAGACACATGCAACTCCTTGTTATAAAACCGAGGTTTCCATGCATGAGTGACTTCCACTAGTCTAACTGAGTGTAACTGACTCTGAACTGAAGAKGAACATCCTATTTTGTAGGGAAATATTCTCTAGAGAGAATATTCTCATCTAAGGAATCGTTCTCAACATTGAATTGTAAAACTTAGGAAAATAATTATAGGTGAGTGTGTACTATATCCAAYACCCCCCCTGAACACTGATAGGGTGTACATGATGAATGGGTCCCAACAACAAAGGCCATGTTAGGTACCCATTGTACAATGCATATAAKAATGAAACATTGAAAAAACGAGGAAAGAGGGAAAACCTCACGGGAACTCCCCCCCCCCTCAAATTACAATGCATAAAAAAAATAAAAATGAGAAGGAACAAAAAGGAGTTGCTAAGAAACAATGTCCTTCATTCCAAKAAGACCTCACAATTATGMAAGTTTGTGCTYGTTGAAGATTTTTTTGAATATGTAGATGTCTGCACGAATCTGATGAAGTACATGCACTATTGATATGTGCACACATATCCACTTTCTCTTCTTGTAATGAATAAGATCCAAATAAATTTTGGATGAAACTTTGAAAACCATGYGTCCGTTTCYGAAAAAATGTTGAATTTTTGTTGATTTTAAAATGATCACAACTTCACTTCYCRGACTCTATTTCAGATGATGTTTTTTTTTTTGAAATTGGATATTTTCTCGAGAGGAATTCAAATATACAATTTGTTTCTGCAAATTTTGCTCACAAAATATTAGAATTGAGTTTGATGTGCGCGACTCCCTTTTTGACTCCTGAGATGCATGCATTGTGCATGGAAAAGTGTCTGCATGTGACCCCTGAGATGCATGTCATATATCTTCCACATAAAATTTCGAAAACAAATCTGAAATGGAGTAGAAATCATCTTCAATTAATGGAATACAAATTTGTGTAGACACTTGTGTAGAAGACTCTTTAGAATAGGAGGCTTGATCTTCAGATGGTTTCTCCATTGGATCTATCTGTTCAACCTCCTGGATGAAATATTCACAATCTTCTTTATTCCCAAATAGAACCTCCAATCTGGTCCATAATTCATTTGGAGTTGATTCTTGTGAGTCATCATATACTTGATGGAGAATTTCAGGAGAAATAAACCAAAGGATACATCCTATGGCCATATCTTGTCTATTGAGAAAATCATTTTTCTCATCGGCAGGATTAGGCTCTACTTCCATTGCCATAGTTATTTGGTACAAGCCTCTGCATATGAGAATAAGTAGAATTTTTGGCTTCCACTCCAAATAGTTACGAGGCGTGAGAAGTATTGCCAGTGAATAATCCATATTTTCTACGTTCTTCAATCTTCAGTACCTGCAAAAATAATTTGGTGTAGCTTTTGCTTAGAGGTCTGTCAGCTTTGATACCATGTAAATGTGTTGAACCTGCACAAAATAGATCTATCTAGAAAATAATACACACATTTGTAGAGAGAAATTGAGAAAGAAGAAGAAGGAGAGAAATAATGGAAGAATTCTCACTAACCGTATCCCACGCTCAAAGAGTGAATAATTTATAATAGATATAGGCTACATGAGTAACTAATGCACCATAGTAGTGATCTAGAGAGATCTATACACTCACTGATAGACACTGGAGTGAACTACCACCTAGTCCTAGTTAACTGATCCATGCAATCATCATTTGACTAAGACACATGTGTGGAAGTGAGAGAGACACATGCAACTCCTCGTGATAAAATTGAGGTTGCCATGCATGAGTGACTTCCACTAGTATAAATGACTCTGAACTGAATAGGAACATCCTATTTTGTAGGGAAATATTCTCTAGAGAGAATATTCTCATCTAAGGAATCGTTCTCAACATTGAACTGTAAAACTTAGGAAAATAATTATAGGTGAGTGTGTAATCGTTCTCAACATTGCTGGCATTTCTCTTGAACCTGGTTTCTCTTCTCCGCCATGGCTTCTACCATCTACACAGTGACTGGAGGTCTCAGTATTTCTCCTCCCTCCAAGCCTATATTCTCTATGATCAATTTCACTGCGTCAATCTCCATGACAAACTACTCCGCTTTTTCCTGCAGGGGCTCCAATTGAGCCTGTTTTGCAATTTTCTGCGCCTGCACTGCTTTCTCCTCTACCTGTAGGCTCTTCATCTCTACCGCAGTCTTGATTTTTTTAGGAAGTGTCATTCTCTACTGTCATTGTTTTAAATCAACCATTGCTACATGCACTCTATCTTCCCTTCCTTGCAGCTCTTGCAAGCTCCCATCTTCTAAGAGTTGTGTCCACAACTGGGTGCTCTTCTACAATAGCTCTGTTATTCATTGTATCACCTGCACTATGTTTTCTACATATGTTGTTGTGTCTTGCTCTCACTTCTCTCTAACTTCTGGAGGAGTAGTGGGCACTGAATGCGCCTCAAACTCCTTCATCTGTCTCTTGTACTGCTCCAAGGCTTGTGCTATTTTCCTCATCTTCTCCTTAGAAGATACTTGTTGTGAATCTGCATTGTCCATGATGGTTTGGAATACTTCACTTATGTGTTTCTCCATATCCTCTACCTTTTTCTATGCTATCTTCTTTTCCTTCCCTTCTTGGTTGATTTCTTCCTTCAGTGTGATGTTCTCTTCCCGTGTTACTTGTAAGTTCATCACATAAGACCTTTCCTTGGACTGAATTTCTTGCGTGACACTAATCTGTAATTTATACAACGCCTTTGTTGGGATATTGGCCAACACCAAGTCCAATGCCTCAATTTCTTTCAGGGGATTCTATGTTTCCTCCTCGTCGATGAAAAACATCTCAGGTGTTATGATAAAATTGTCACTCCCTTGCGTTATGATTTGCACTGTTTCTCCAACAGGCATTTCTTCCCTAGCTTTCGTTGGTTTATCATTTTGTGGTTGATCTGCCCTGATCCTTAACTACTCCAACACAGTTTTCACTTCCTCTACCTACTAAAAAATTGATGCCCTATGCTTCTCAACATTCTCCCACACCTTTGATAGTCGATCTTTGACTGTTGTGACTACTAGTTCAACATCATCTGCTATCAATGATGTATGAGGTGGTGTTCTATGGGCCTTTTCCTTCTTCCCGAAGCCACTTGCTTTCTCCCATGTTCTCTTCTTTTGGGCATTTTATGGCTCAAATGTCTCTAGCATCTATGTATCCATGCTTGTCCCTTGCCCAATTTCTTCCTCCACAGGTATACCCCATGTCTCCATCCTTTCTTCTTCTACGCGCACCTATTCTCTTGTAACTCCTAGTGGCTATCTTGTGCATAGAGGGCCTTGTGTGGAGCCACCCTATGGTTTCTTCTACGTTGTGTGTTTCTTTTGAATTGGGTTGCTTCCCCCCACTGGACCTTGTGTTTTCTTCTTCTTCTTGCTGACACCATTTTTGCTTGTCTGTTGGGCAGGGACTGTTCTATGCTGCGTCTGATTCTGTACCATTGGAATTTTTTTTTGGATTACAGGAACTTTCCATTCCTCATGCCACTCATGAAAATCCATTTGTATATTCTTCATTGTCATGTAATAGCTTAGTTGTAGCCACTCCCTAGCTGGATCTCTCTTCGCCTGCAACCACATGCTATGGCACGTTTCCAAAAAGTTGGCAATCTGTCCAATTTCTTGGACCATCTCAAGGGAAATCCTCCACATGTCAGCTAAGTGGTTCTGGATCTTCGACAGGTATAGAGTGAATACATCATTGTTCACTTTCTTCATCTTTGGGTTTGTTGTGCTCCTAAGATAAGTGTAGCGAGTTGTGCCACACTTTTCTACTCTATGCAGGAACATACTATATGTTGGTTCTTGCCACCCTACAAGTGCAATGAGGATGAGTAGCCACCAGTAGTGGAACTCAGAACCCCAATATTGTGTATCCTTACAGTCCTCTAGGAAAGAATTAAGCAAATAAGGGGCCCATCTCATCGAGCTCCCCTTCGCGCACTGCACTGCAGCCGCTACCACTCATGCTGGTACTTCTTCTTTCCCTCACTTGCTCATTAATTTTCACCCTAACAACATTGTAGAAAATCTCGTCGTAGGATTATTTATGTTGTTGATCCCAATTCCCCCGTTTCCTCTATCAGTGCCATATTTTTCCTTGATTTCATCGGAGATGGCCTTTGCCTTAGTTTTATCCTCCAGATAATTCTTTGGCTTCTCCCCATCCATGGGTAGCCCAATGATAGCTTTAATTAGATCCACATTGATAGGCACTGACCTATCCATCCACAAAATTCCTCCATGCACCCTTGATAGGAGCTGTTTCACACATCCATTGATGTGTTTAACTTGCCCAAAGTGAGTTATATCAAGCAAATTCATGATCCCCATGTTTTAGAGCCCCAGGATCCACTACCCAGGCTCCAATAGTGGCACGCCTGATGGAACCTCTCCTCTACTCTCCATGTAATTATGCTGCACCAAATCTGGGAATTTGACTGTGTCTGCCACGTCGTGGTATGAGTACTTCATCATGTTTACTCCTCCTATCATTTCATCATCTACTTTTACTCCCTCTGGGATTTTTGGCATGACAATCGTCAATTCTTCCTGTGGGCATGGTATTCCTTGCGCGCTGCTTTCAAATCAGACTTTCTTCTTCCCTTGTGGGGATGATGCCCCAACCTATGGTATGCCCTCGTGCTCTATTTCTTGCTCTTCTTCCAGCTCTATGCCCTATTGTGATGAACCCATATCCTCTTCTTCATGTTGTGTCCCTTTCCCTCTCGATGCATCAAACTCTATTCTTTTCACGTCTTCCTCAGGCTGCCCGACCTCCTATGATGGGTTTCCTTCTTCCTCAACCCGTGTTGTAGCAGGCTCATAGTATGGCGTATGGATTTCATCCTATTCCATGAATGTCGACATATATTGTGTCCTTGGTTGCATCACCCGATTGCTGCTTCTCGTGTTTCGACCGACCCTACTCGGTGCTCCAACTCATGGTGGTGACATCTTGCTAATACAGGACTGCTGATCTATAATTCTCAACCTGCTCTCCCTAATTCTCACCTCTCACCCTTATATTTCGCTCTTTTTTCTTCTCCTTAACGAAAAAACACAAATGACCACATTTCCCCCCTTTTTCTGCCTTTATAGCGGGACAACATACTGACAATTGTTTCACACTGATAGTTTTCATTTTTCACTTTTTCCTGCACGATACACTTTTGTACCTACCAACTATTTCCCAACGCACAATGTCTTCAACACTGGTTTTTCTACAACGCACTGTTAATGCTAACAAATCTATTACATCAAAACCCCTAATATTCTCCTATCTTTTTGTTACATTTCTTCTTTTTATGGATTTTTGTCTTTTTCTTCTAACATCTACTATATATAATATGTACAATAATACTTTCTCTCTCTATTTTCACCTCAGGTTGTTAGGTCGACTGCCTTGATACAAATTCAGTCAACTGTCATTCAACAGCCTCCAAGATTCTTCCTTGCAAGATCTTTCAGTTTCACAACACCTCCATTTGTGATGGCCTCTACCTGATAGGGCCCTAACCAGTGCATCTTGAACTTCCCAGGGTGTTGTAAATACCTGTTGTCATAAAGGAGAGCTAGATATCCTTCCTTAAAGATTTTCTTCTTTATGTGCCTATCATGCCAAGATTTGTCCTTCACTTTCTGTACTTCCTGGTGAAATCCTGCTAAAATTTTGTCTTCTTTCAGTTCCATCAGATGATCCAATATTTCTTGCACAACACCTTCTTCTATCATGTTGATGATTGTTGCAATTCATAGACTAGGTACTAAATAATCCAATGGAACCATTGCTTCTTGCCTATACACCAGTTTAAATGGTGTTTGTCCTGTAAGATTCTTGCATGTAGTCCTGTAAGCCCATAACACTGTTGATACCTTCAAATCCCAATCATCCCTATTCACATTACAAATATTTGTCAATGCATTTTCTAGAATCTTGTTGAAAGATTCCACTGTACCATTTTCCTGGGGATGGTAATGTGTGCTCTTCTGATGATGTATCTCAAATTCTTCTGTCAATACTCTGATTGTACTGTTAATAAAATGAGTTCCCTGATCACTTAACAAAATTTGAGGACATCCAAATCTGGTCACCACGTTCTCAAAGAGAAACCGTGATGCAGTTTCTGTGTTTCAATCCTTCACTGGGGATGCTTCTTCCCATCTAGTTAAGTATTCTGTCGCAGTGATGATGTATCTGGCTCCTAACCTTCTTGTTGGTGGATTAATGGGTCCAATGAAATCCACAACCCATTTATCAAATACCTATAAAGTTACTTGGGGCATAAGTGTCATTTCATCCCTTCTGGATGGTTTTCCCACCCTCTGACAGACATCACAGGCCTGACAATATTCCTTTGCGTCCTTATGCATTGTAGGCCACCATAGTCCTACGCGCAACACCTTCTGTGTTGTAGGATTTCCTGCATAGTTCCCTCCAACTATTCCTTCATGTG
>ML830956.1:25956-37173 GCA_009831015.1 Picea engelmannii | reverse complement strand
TTTCTTGTTGACTTTTCAACATAAATGACCTGTAATCAACTGATAGTCTGCAACATGCACTACCAACTGTTTTTTTTTGCATGACAATAAATTCCTTGGGAGCCATTCCTGTGCTAAAAAATACAACAATGCTAGCAAAATAATATTCAACAATCTGAACAGAAAATAAGTTAGAATCAGGAAAATGATCCTCCAAGTTCTTTGGCTCCTCTGCATTAGTAATTCTTGACAAATGATCCGGTCTTGCATTCAACTTTCCTAGTTTTACCATGATTTCAAAATCATATTTTTGAAACAATAACAACCATTTACAGATCCTCCCCCCCAACACTCGCTTGTTAACTAGGTACTTCAAGGAAAAACGATCTGTAAACATCTTAAAATGTTGACCCAATAAGTAATGTTTGAACTTATGTAAGGCATATACCATAAATAGATATTCCCTTTCTGTAGTATTATAGTTCTTCTCAGAATCTGACAATTTTCTACTAGCAAAAGATATTGGGTGATCAATGTCTCCTTCACCTGGTTGTCCCAAAACTGCTCCAAGTGCAATGGATGAAGCATCCACATGCACATGAAATTCTTTTGTCCAATCTGGAAAGCTCAAAATTGGTGTTGTCACCATCTTCTCTTTCAGTATGTCCAAGCTCTCATGGCATTCATCATTCCACTGAAACCTGATGTCTTTCTTTAGTAAATTCTCCATGGATGCAGTAATCTTTGCATAGCCCTTTATGAATTTCCTGTAGTACCCTGTGTGGCCCAATGTTGCTCTCAAATGGCACACTGACTTTGGTGGTGGTAAATTGACAATAACAACAATCTTTGCAGGGTCTACTATCAAGCCTTGTTTGCATACAACGTGTCCTAGTAGGATTCCAAATGTTTACTAAATATACGTTTCTTAATGTTCAAGGAAATCTGACATTTCCTACATATTTCTAACATTAACCTCAGAATTTCTACATGGTCCTTCAATAAACTGAATATTGTCTAATCATCCAGATACACCTCTAGAAATTTATGTATAAAATCCTTGAATGCAGCCTACTCTAGAAAATATTTCTGTTTCATTCTTTAAACCAAATGGAATTGTACTGATATGACCCCCACTCTTTTGCAAATGTAGTTTTGTACCTATCGTCCAGAGCAATTCTAATCTGATGGTAACCTGAAAATCCATCTGTGAAGGAGTACACTTCTTGTCCTCCCACATTCTCTAAAACCTCGTCTGAAAATGGAGTAGGAAAATGATGATGTAGGTATGCATCATTTAAATTCCTTAGATCCACACATATCCTAATCCCTCCACTCTTCTTTTCCTATATCACCATAGGATTGATCCACTCTGAGTCTTCCACAAGTTCTATGATTCCTAATTCTAGCATTTTTTCAAGTTCCGCCTTAACCGTTTGCTTATAGATGGGGCTTAATATGTATGGTCTCTGTCTAACTGGTCTTGCATCTGGTCTGAGGGGTATCTTCATTTCTCCAAGTTCTCCTACTACCCCTTTCATCTCTGAAAATGTGGCTGGGAATAAGTCACTATACTCGTGTAATAATTCAATTATCTTTTCCATTGTCTCACTGTCCCAATAATCTCCAATGTTGTCTATGTTGGGCTTCTCTTCAGTCCCAATATTGACCTTTTTAATCTTCATAGGTGTAGTGAATTATTCTGATCACAACTGGGATCCTTCCAACCCTCTTTCTCCTTCCCCTTCTAATATCTGTATGTTACATGGATTGCCTTCTAATTATTCATCCTCTACGATCTGATAATAATAAACTGATTGTTCAAGTGTTTATTTTCTATAATATCTGTCTACTATCACTGTATCTACCCCATACTCTTCAAATATCTTCTTTTGATCCTCTGTAATTATAGATCCCCATGGATTATCACTTTCAATTGCAAAGGTCCTAATAAAGTTCTGCTGCATTGTGCCCCAAATCACAGTTTCTCTGCATAATTCCTGCTCCTTGTACCAGTTACTAGGTATCCCTTCTAATGTAAGAATAAATTAATGCATCCATTCCCCTGGTGGTACCAATATCTAGTTAGTGACACAATCATTTATGTGATGTCTTGGGTTCCCTCTTCCATCATACTTCTGTAAGGGTCTATCCTATTGCCTTCTACCAAATATTATGCGCATCAATCGCTTACACTGATACCAATCCTTAATTACCTTCTTATGTGCACCCCACCATTGTGCAGGTTGGTCCCTTAGTGCTATATCTAACACTAATAATCTCTGACTATCCAAAACCTCTGATTCAAACTCTGTCAATAATTTTTCTAAATTGTCTTCTTTGGTAAATGTGGGAAACTGTCTTACTTCCATCCCAACCCATCTTACTATGCGTGTAACTCTGGCGCACCTCCTAGTAGAGACTTAATGCAATCTTTGTTGCCATTTTTATACTCCAGTATCCGAATCTGACATGTTAGAATTAATACTCCTCCAATTGAGTAATCCATCTATAGTTGGATTCACATAGTCTTCCTGCCATGCAGTAGTACTATACAACTAGTTCACATCATCCTCTACAACAATGTCAGGCATAGGTTCTACATATCTTTCACAATCTGAGGGATCCAAAGGTGCTACTACCCTAAAGTTCCATGATTCAAATATCATCTTTCTAGTCTTTAAATTAATTATGGCCTGATTATCAAAGGCCCAATAAATTCCTAATAGTCTGGAAATGGTATAGACTCATCCACCATATCCATTACTTCAAAGTTTGTTGTGGTGCGCACACCATCTATATCCACTGATTTATTCTTCAATATACCTATGGGAATCACTCTCTATTGGTTTTCTAGCTTCAATTGGATATTGGAATACCCTAGTGTAGGTTCTCCCATTGCTTCCCAAGTCTTTTTTGGAAAAATGTCGACATCTGATCCTAAGTCTAGGATAACATTTCCCATGTTAAATTCTCCTATATTTGCATTTAATATGAATTCTCTGCTAGTTGTTTTCTTTATATGGACTTGATTAATGTTCTTTGGTTCTGTTCCTACCCCTTCCTCTATGCTATATTTCTAAAGAATACTTTAAAAAAAATCCACGACATTCTTATCATGAAGTAATTTAAAACAAGATTCCAGGAAATTTTTCAAGTTACTTACTTTCTCTGTTTTCTCTCCTTTGTAAGTATGATCCAAAGATTGAGGCATATAAAAAATAGAAGTATCATACCTCAGCACAATGTTTGATGTGGAGGCTTCATTCTCCTTCAGTAACTCCTTCTTTTCTTCCTTGAAAGTTTCCTTCTCCTTCTTTGCATCAAACTGTTGTTATGGTTGAGTGTTCTTCTGAATCCAACACTGAGATTCCTTCTTTTTCTCATGTGCATCTACTCCTGTATTCGCTCCTCCTCTAGTCACTATATTGAAGTTCCTCCCAAGATCCCTTATCTCTGCAACAATCCAATGAACATTTTGGTTATTTATATTCCTCTTCTCTTGGATCTTCTTCATTAACTTCGGTCACTCTTCTGTCACGTGATCTGATGTGTGACAATACATACATATTGTTGTTGGTTGAGGACAATATCTAGCATAGTGTCCTTGCTGTTGACAATTATGGAAGATAATAGGCCCTCTTCCTCTGCCCATTCCTCCTCTTCCTCTACCTATGAATCCTCCTCTGTTCCCCTATGGATCCATGTTCTATTGATGATATTGTGGTGCCTGATTATACTGCGGGGGTTGCTGAAACTATGGCACTTCTTGAAATTGTTGCGCATTTCCACACTGTGGCGCAGTCTATCCTATTATCAAATCAACCTGCATCCTGTATGCATTTGAGGTTCTTTCTTTCATTAACTCCATATTTCTACAATTTTTATCTTCATGTCCCATTGACTTACAAAAGCTACATAAATTACTCTTTAGTTCTGTCTTGTACTTCTACATCATAGGGAAGTGATAAGGATCATGCCCATGTGTCTTTCATATTTCACACCAAGGCCCTCCTATATGAATGTATTTGGAATCCCTACTCCTAGGTATTGCACAAACATCAGACACTCATTCTTGTGACATCCCTATGATATGCACATGGTACACCACACTGCTTCTCTTTTCTCCCTACTTTTATTCTAGTTTAATTGCACTGTCAAGTTCTTCAGGTTTTCCTTCAACTCCTCTATAGTTGGATCTGTCTGCTTATAATGATTCTCATCTAACTGCATCGCTGCTTGTAGTGCCTCTACTTGGGTTTGAAATTTATTCTGTCTCAATGGATATTTGAAGTGTGGTAACAAATAATTTATAAACAACTGTATGTGCTGCATGTCAGAAATGGGATACTTCAGTTTTCCTTTCAATGTATTGAACTTCTGATCGATGTCCCATAAGGACTCTCCTGGTTTCTGTCTAACCTCAATCATCTCATTCATAAATTTATCCTCTATTTTCGGCCTTTGAAACTTAGTGATAAGTTACTTCTTGATCTCTTATACTATTCCCGATGCACCCTGTGTATTGTTTACTGCTAGACTCATATACCAATCCAGCGCACAATTTATGAACTTTATTTCTAGTTGCACTACTTTTTCTGCCTCAACAGTGACTCTTTTCGCTTCCCATATTCACTCACACACAAATAAGTGTTTATTTGGGTCTTATTATCCATCCCCATGAAACTTTGGTAATATTATCGTTGGGTCTACACCTGTCGTTGTCGAATGTGTTGTACCTTCTCCGCACAATACTACTATTTGTGTACTGTTGTTCAGACTTGAACTCCCACTTGCGTTGCTACTGGTACTTCCACTTGTACCCACTACTTGTACTGATGCTGGTACTTCCACTTGTACCCTCACTTCTATTATGATCTCCTAGATTCCTGTGATCACGAGTCACTTGTTCTCTAAACAAATCTTTCTTTGCTGATGTGTTAATCGTACATGGGGTTGTAGGTTCTACACTGATTCAGATATGGACAAGCATACTTTCTTCCTCATTAGATCCTACTCCTCTATTATTTCTTTCATATGTGGTGTGCAATATTTCTTCAATGTGCTCCATAGAATGAAGATCCTATGCCTCTTCCTCATCGCTCTCCAACCCTTCCCTCTCAGCTACTGCTCTTTTCTTTTTATTAAGCTTATACTGGTAGGGTCTTCCACTGCACGTCGTTCCTGCCTTCTGCATAATTTCCTAGATCTCCTCTTGATCCATCATAATGTGATCTTTCTCTTTACTTTGCTCTCCTCTATCCATTTCCTCCTCCATCTCAGACCTTCCTTAGTGTTTCCCCTAATTCCCCCATGCATGTAGGGTAGTTTAGCTATCTAATTCCATATTTAATACCCCTTTATCATGCAATAACCTCTTGTATGAAGTATACAACGACCTGATGTACCTTCCCCTTAGACCCTTACAATTATTCCACCATTACATTCGATCTCCACAGATTGTGATAGTCCTCACAAAACTAAGAACATATAACCAATCTCTCAACAAAACCTTGTAACACCCTGTTTCTTCCAGTTTGTAAAAATAACTGGACTGGCCAAGAACTGTGGAAAACTCAGAAATGTGAATATGTGATGTGAATGAACCTTGTGGAAAAGGTCGATGAATGTGAATAATATTATGAATTTATATTGCAGGACTGCTGAGAGGGGATATGCTGAAAAAGAGACCACGATGGTTGCAGAGAGGCAGTGGAAGGCACCTGGAAAGGTGGCATTAAATTCCACCGAAAATCAATACTGTATTTGGAATTCACTGGCCCGGAGAACCAAAAGCGGCTTGCTGGCCCCGAATTTAATGTCTCGCAGGCTAGTAGGTAGATGGCTCCTCAGGAATTAATGATGGATGGGGAGGTGAACTGCCCATCCGCAGAGCCATCAGGCATGACCAGCGCAAGGGAAATCGCGCCACACACAACCTCGCAAGAGGATAAGGTGTGGGGGAGAAGTGATTGGAGGCAAACGTGAGGAGAGGAAGATAACTCTGGCGATATGCAGAGTGGGTGATAGCAGGGAAGAAGGAGAGTAACCTTCGCTCTTGGTCACTGGCAAACAGAGACGCAATCTCACAACATCATGGTCTCAGCTCAGGGGTGGCTAGTGGTAAATCCGCTGGGAGTCGTTGAGCCTACGGTTGGTTGGAAAAGAGCACCCCTCTCAGCAGTTGCATAACCCCTAGTGTTACTTTCTGATAAGTGTTTTGCCTTTGACATATTGAAATATATGTATGCTGACATTTATGATCATAAGTTGTGAAATCGTGAATGACTTCATTATAATAATGTCAGTTTGGTGTCTTGATCAGTACTGGTAGTTGTATGTTTATATGGAAAGACTACATGTGGCTTATGCTCTCTTAAATTGTTATTTATATGCATGCTGATCTAATTCAGACTTCACACCTGGTTCTCGGGAGAGATATACCCTTATCTGCCTTAGATAGTACCCTAGGTAAACCTACCCATAGAGATACCCTCCTTGAAAACATCCTCAAGAACCTAGAAGAAGGACGTGAGGGTGCAAGGCCCTAAGAAATCTATGATAGGTATCGAATCGATGGACAATATCCTGTCGAGAGATCTGTGGTCACTCATGATCGTCATATAAGAAGAAGAAGATGGAAATTTAAGTGCCTTAACCTTGATAGGTGGTGATCGACGGACAAGATTTCGTCGGGAAATCTGTGGTCACTCATGACCCTTAGATTTGGTAGGAGAAAGTAGGATGTTAAGTGCCTTACCCTTGTGAATTTTTGTGTCTTCGTGGGTAGCGAAGAGGTCGGGACTGTAGATCCCCAAGGTCCATGAGAGCATCCAGACCATTGACCATTCCACGTCCAGGGAGTCGTGGGAGAGAACACAAGTTAGGAACCTGTCTGAGCCGTCAGATCTCAGCTAGAAAATCCAACAACTGTTGGATTTGTCAGGAGATATCCGAGGGTTAAACCCCCAGTAAATAAGGGTAAAAGCCCCAAAATGGATTTGGGTCATCCGATTAAAGGAGGCCACGTGTCATTACCCGTTTCAGAAAATTGGGAATTGAGAAATCAGGAGTTATGATGATGAGAGATCGGGATGTTCCATGGTGGAAACCCCAGAGCAGTCGTAGACCGTCCAATTTTGGGAGGCTACATGTCGAGAGATTACCCATTTTGGGAAATCGAGAATTGAGAACTCGGGAGTTCTGATGATGAGAGATCAGGATGTTCCATGGTGGAAACCCCGGAGCAGTCGTAGACCATCCGATTTAAGGAGGCCATGTGTCATGAGATTTTCCAGTTTGGGAAATCGGGAATCGAAAACTCGGGAGTTCTAATGACGAGAGATCGAGATGTTCCATGGTGGAAATCCCGGAGCAGCCGTAGACCGTCCTATTTAAGGAGGCCACGTATCGTGAGATTTCCCAGTTCGGGAAATCGGGAATCGTGAACTCGAGAGTTCTAGTGATGAGAGATCGAGACTTTCCATGGTGGAAACCCCGAGACAGATCTGGACCATCCGATTTAAGGAGGCTACGTGTCGAGAGATTACCCATTTCGAGAAATGGGGAATCGGGGATTCGAGAGTTCCGTTGACAAGAGGTCGGGCTCTCACCTTGATAAATCCTGACTTATAAATATCGATATGTTAGAATCTTAGGGTCTATAATGACTGTCAGATGTGGGGAAGAGATGTCAACTTTAAGTCGGGGCACGAATGCGCCTTAGGGTAAGTGGCAAGTAGATCTGAACAACCAAGGTCCACCCGCCCAGATCCACGGCTGAGGCTTAATTACAGAGCCCCCTTGTTGTTCTGCCTTTAGCGGTAGGGGGGGGTTCGGAATCGAACGTGCAACTCAGGAATGGTCAAGATCCATTCACCTTGATCAACGGTACTCAGGTGAATTCCGGACCCCCCTTGCCATTCTGCCTTTAATGGGGGGGGGATCCAGAATGGTGTGGAGTGTGAAGTGGGGCCCGTCTCCTGTCACATCGCCCACTGTGTCAGGTTTCCCCTCTTGCCACCTATACTCCACTCACTCGTGTGACAGGTCCGTTCCTATTGGCCATCTGCTAACCCTGTAGGGATTCGTCCCTATTGGCCAGTCGCTAACCCTACCGGGGTGCGGCAGTTGCAGAGTCAAACGATTCGACATCATTGAAGCGCTGAGGCACGAAATACAAAGAAGCACCACAATTATTTGACCTATGATCATGTTCCACGATCACATGGAAAGAGAGAGAGAGAAAGAGCTAGCTTACGCTAGGCCTCTGTAGGTAATTCGGGGGCTCTAATCTTGCAAAAATCAACAAAAACTTGATTATGGTAGTGGGTATGTGACAAAGTGGTATCAGAGCATGGTTACAACACTCGGCTTGATTGGGCTCATGAACGAGTTGCGCATAAGCTCCATTCGAAGCACTCCTACGAGGAGTAACCCCCTAACTTAACTCTCTTATCCAAGATCAAAACTTGGAAATGAGAACTCGACTGTGTATGCATGTGAAAGATTTATAAATTTATGCACAGGTTCTAAAATGTATCTAACTCTTGACTAATAACCAACATTTGTCTTTTCAGCCAAGCGGACGATCAGCCGCAGGAATTTATAGATGCAGAGAATGGTGACCCACCAAGAGGTGGGAGAAGGATCCCACAATAGAGACGAAGATTCTGACAAAAGAAGAGAAATATGAACCCATCCAAATCTAGCCGAGACTGTGAGGAGTCTCATGGTTGAATTGCAAAGCTGCAAGGCTGACAATGAAAGGATGATGAAAGAACAAGAAAAGCAAACTGAAATTAATGCAGTTTTACTACAGAGCTTATCCGACCTACAACGACAAATGCATCATGAACCCGAGATGCAGAAACATGGTCGTATGAATGGCCATACTGAGAGGAGCACCTCAAGGAAGGTCCACCCTAGAGTTAAATGACCAGTGCCAGATGATTCCTCTGAGAAGGAAGCTGGCGATTCAGAAGGCTCTTCCAGCAGCAGGACCAGTTCCTATTCTCGAAGAAAACAGAAGAAGCAAAAGACTTCCAAGGGTCATAAATTTGAGGAATTCAGAAAGGCCAAACCTCCCTCCTTCGACGGTGAGATAAAGAAGGGAGAGGAAGCCGAGGCCTGGCTACTTGGACTGAAGAAATATTTCAGAGTCCATGATTTTTTAGAGAATTTGAAGGCCCGAGTGGCCACTTTCAATCTGAACGGAAAATCTTCCATCTGGTGGGAAGATATTAAGAATGTGAAAGGGGTCCACAAGAAGGACTTGTCCTGGAAACAGTTTGAGAAATACTTCCATAAGAAGTATCTGTCGGAAAAATATTTCGACGAAAAGACTAAAGAGTTTTATGAACTCAAACTGGGACAACTTACTATAGAATAATATGTCAACAAATTCCTCGATTTGTTGAGGTATGTACCTTATATAAAAGCAGAAAAGGAAAATGTGCAACGCTTCATTAGTGGTCTACCCAAGGAATACCGGAACATAATTGAATTTAATGAGCCAAAGACCTTAGAAGACACTATTCGAAAGGCAACATATTGTCATGAACAATATGGACATCGGGCAGAGTCTTGTGGAGACTGGAAACAAAATAATGGTTTGAGATTTCAGAAAAGGGGATCAAATCCTCAGGATTTAAGAACTACAAGAAGGACCCCAGAATGAACTTTCCAGCCTGGAGTGTACTCCAGCAGAACTTTCCCTCATCGGACGGAAATAAAACTTCTGGACCTATACCAGTGAAGGTGGATAACCCAAAGAGAGAACCTTTTAAATGCTGGGGTTGCAGAGAAGAGCATCTCCTGAGAGACTGTCCACACCGACAACAGAATAGTCAGAAAGTTTATAACATTCAGGAAGCTACCACAGTCAATGATGTGGCCGGGAGTGTGCCACAAATTTATGCAGCCTTGGATAATCACTAAGCTGACCATCAAGCTTCAGTAGTGGAAATAGAAGGTATGATTTTCAACAATCTATTGTTTGTTTTGATTGACCCTGGTTCAAATTTGAGTTATATAGCCCCTAGAGCTGTTGATAAGTGTAAACTACAGCCAAAAAAACAAACCAAGCCATGGTTGGTACAGTTAGCCACTGGCACCAAAAGGAAGATAGCAGAGGTTATACCATCTTGCCAATTAATGTTGGGTGAATTCCCCACCCAAGCAACCCTTAACATATTACCCCTGGGATCATACGATTTGTTGATTGGTATGGACTGGCTGGCTGCCCATAAAGCTAGACTGGACTATTACCATAAAACCGTAGAATGTGTGAGAAAATAAGGAAAAAGGATAACCCTCCAAATATCAGCCCTGCAAATGAGAAAGTATTGCCGAAAAGGATGTCCCCTATATGCAATACAGGTGTTGAAAACAATTGAGGGTGATAAACCAAGCCCCGATGATCACCCTATCCTGAGAGAATACAAAGATGTGTTTCTGGAAGAGGTACCAGGTCTATCTCTGAGAAGAGACATTGAATTCTCGATAGAGCTCACACCAGGAGCGATGTCGGTGTCTAAGACACCCTACTAGATGAGCACACCTGAGTTAGTTGAAATCAAATTGCAATTGAAAGAAATGATGGATAAGGGTTATATTCGACCCAGCATGTCCCCATGGGGAGCACCAGTCCTGTTTGTGAAAAAGAAGGATGTCACCCTTAGACTGTGTATAGATTATAGACAACTCAATAAAGTAACCATAAAGAACAAGTACCCCTTGCCCAGGATCGATGATCTATTCGATCAGTTGGGAGGTGCGTCTATTTTCTCAAAGATTGACTTGAGGTTGGGATACCATCAAGTCCGAATCAAGGGTGAATACATCCATAAAACCGCTTTCCGGACACTGTATGGTCACTGAGTTTGTGGTAGTTCCATTTGGGTTAACCGATTCCCCTGCCACTTTCATGTGCTTAATGAACAATGTACTCAGTAAATTTTTACATAAATTTGTACTAGTGTTTATTGATGACATATTAATCTACTCTAAGAATAGAGAATAACATGAAGAGCATCTTAGACTTGTGCTGCAAGTGCTATGAGAGCATCAACTCTATGCTAAATCCAACAAATGCGACTTCTTTCAGAAGCAAATTCATTACTTGGGACATGTTCTATCCGAGGAAGGGGTAGCAGTAGATCCCGACAAGATCAGGTCTATCATGGAATGGCCTACCCCAAAGGATGTTTCAGACATCAGATCCTTTATGGGATTAGC
>ML830956.1:13650-24918 GCA_009831015.1 Picea engelmannii | reverse complement strand
AAGAGGTTCATTATGGATGAACTACATAAAAGACCATATACTGGTCACCCAGGATACCAAAAAATGATCACTGCCACCCAGAAACAATTTTATTGGCCTGGATTGAAGAAAGACATAGCCAAATATTTGGCCCAATGCATAGAGTGCCAATAGGTTAAAGTAGAACATCGACACCCAGCAGGACTATTACATCCTTTACCCATCCCATAATGGAAATGGGAAACCATCTCCATGGATTTTGTCACTGGATTTCCAACTTCAACCAAACAAAATGACGCCATTATGATAGTGGTGGATAAACTGAGCAAGTTTGCTCATTTCATCCCCATCAAATCAACCTGCAAGGAGATAGATATTGCCCAGGTATTCATGAAAGAGGTGTTCAGACTGCACAGTATGCCGAAAGAGATAGTGTCTGACAGAGACACCAAATTTACTTCCAATTTTTGGAAATCACTGATGGTTGGTTTAAAGACCAAATTATTGTTTAGCACCGCCTATCACCCTCAAACCGACGGATAGACAGAAAGAGTGAATCAAATATTAGAGGATATGTTAAGGATGCATGTAATGCATCAACCCAGGAAATGGGAAGACTACCTGCCATTGGTAGAATTCACCTACAACAATGGCTACAAAGCATCCTTAAAGATGAGTCCCTTTGAGGTCCTCTATGGTAGGTTGTGTAATACTCCAGTCAGCTGGAGTAATCATGTAAATAGGATTTCTTTTGGACCCGACATGTTGAAAGAAATGGAACAACAAGTGACTCAGATAAAACAAAATCTGAAGGTCGCTCAGAACCGACAGAAAAGTTATGCTGACCAAAAGAGAACTCCAAGAGAGTTCAAAATGGGAGACCATGTATATCTTAGAATTAAGCCCAGAAGGAGTTCCCTGGAAATGGGAGCTTGTGCCAAGTTGGCACCCCGGTATTGTGGACCCTTTGAGGTTCTAGATAGAGTGGAACATGTAGCCTATTGGCTAGCACTTCCTCCCACAGTAAAAGCACATAATGTTTTCCATGTTTCATTATTGAAGAAATATATACATGATCCTAATCATATAATTGACTGGTCTGTGATCCAGGTGGAACCGGAGGGAGAATTTCTACCAGAACCCCAATGCATATTGGACAAAAATGAAACCCCGCTCTGGAACCGAACCATTGCACAGGTCAAGGTGCAGTGGAAACATTTTGGCCCAGATGAGGCTATATGGGAAATGGAGGATGCCATGAAACATGCATATCCGATTTTGTTTGCATCCGAACATGCATGACATGTTGAAAGATAGAACATCGAGGACGATGTTCCTTTAAGGGGGAGGGAATTGTAACACCTTGTTTCCCCTAGTTTGTAAAAATAACTGGATTGGCCAAGAACTGTGGCAAACTCAGAAATGTGAATATGTGATGTGAATGGACCTTGTGGAAAATGTCGATGAATATGAATAATATTATGAATTTATATTGCAGGACTGTTGAGAGGGGATATGCTGAAAAAGAGACCACGATGGTTGTAGAGAGGCGGTGGAAGGCACCTGGAAAGGTGGCGTTAACTTCCACCGAAAATCAATACCGTATTTGGACTTCACTGGCCCGGAGAACCAAAAGCGGCTCGCTGGCCCCAGATTTAATGTCTCGCAGGCTGGTAGGTAGATGGCTCCTCAGGAATTAATGAGGGATGGGGAGGTGAACCACCCATCCGCAGAGCTGTCAGGCCTGACCAGCATGAGGGAAATCGTGCCACATGCAACCTCGCAAGAGGATAAGGTGTGGGGGAGAAGCGATTGGGGTCAGACGTGAGGGGAGGAAGAGAACTCTGGTGATATGCAGAGTGGGTGATAGCAGGGAGGAAGGAGAGTAACCTTCGCTCCTGGTCACTGGAAAACAAAGACCCAGTCTCACAACATCATGGTCTCAGCTCGGGGGTGGCTAGTGGTAAATCCGATGGGAGTCACTGAGCCTACAGTTGGGTGGAAACGAGCACCCCTCTCAGTGGTTGCATAATCCCTGGTGTTACTTTCTGATAAGTGTTTTTCCTTTGACATCTTGAAATATATGTATGCTGACATTTATGATCATAAGCTGTGAAATTGTGAATGACGTCATTATAATAATGTCTGTTTGGTTTCTTGATCAGTACTGGTAGTTGTATGTTTATATGGAAAGACTACATGTGGCTTATGCTCTCTTAAATTGTTATTTATATGCATGTTGATCTAATTCAGACTTCACGCCTGGTTCTCGGGAGAGAGATACCCTTATCTTCCTTGGATAGTACCCTGGGTAAACCTACCCATAGAGATACCCTCCTTGAAAACATCCTCAAGAACCTGGAAGGAGGACGTAAGGGCGCAAGGCCCTAATAAATCCTTGATAGGTATCGAATCGATGGATGAGATCCCGTCGGGAGATCTGTGGTCACTCACGACTGTTAGATAAGAAGAAGAAGATGGAAAGTTAAGTGCCTTAACTTTGATAGGTGGTGATCGATGGATGAGATTCCATCGGGAAATCTGTGGTCACTCATGACCGTTAGATTTGGTAGGAGAAAGTAGGATGTTAAGTGCCTTACCCCTATGACTTTCTGTGTCTTCATGGGTAGCGAAGAGGTTGGGACCGTAGATCCCCAAGGTCCATGAAAGCATCTGGACCGTTGACCTTTCCACGTCCAGGGAGTTGTGGGAGAGAACACAAGTTAGAAACCTGTCTGAGCCGTCAGATCTCGGCTGGAAAATCCGACAGTCATTGGATCTATCAGGAGATACCCGAGGGTTAAACCCCTAGTGAATAAGGGAAAAATCCCCGAAATGGATTTGGGTCGTCCGATTAAAGGAGGCCATGTGTCATTACCTGTTTTGGGAAATTGAGAATCGGGAACTCGAGAGTTCCGATGACAAGAGATAGGGATGGTCCATGGTGGAAACCCTGGACCAGTCATAGACCGTCTGATTTTGGGAGGCTATGTGTCGAGAGATTACAAATTTCGAGAAATCGGGAATCAAGAACTCGGGAGTTCTGATGACGAGAGATCAGGATGTTCCATGGTGGAAACCCCGGAGTAGTCGTAGACCGTCCGATTTAAGGAGGCCACGTGTCATGAGATTTCCCATTTCGGGAAATCGGGAATCATGAACTCGGGAGTTCTGATGATGAGAGATCGGGATGTTCCATGGTGGAAACCCCAAAGAAGTTGTAGACCGTTCGATTTAAGGAGGCCACGTATCGTGATATTTCCCAGTTCGAGAAATCGGGAATCGTGAACTCAGGAGTTATGGTGATGAGAGATCGGGACTTTCCATGGTGAAAACCCCGAGACAGATCTGGACTGTCTGATTTAAGGAGGCTACGTGTCGAGAGATTACCCATTTCGGGAAATGGGGAATCGGGGATTCAAAAGTTCTGTTGACAAGAGGTCGGGCTCTCACCTTGATAAATCCCAACTTATAAATATGGAGATGTTAGCATGTGGTTAAGTCCCGATGAATGGACAAGATTCCTTCAAAGAATCTCAAGGTCTATAATGACCGTCAGATGTGGGGAAGAGACGTCAACTTTAAGCCAGGGTGCGAATGCGCCTTAGGGTAAGTGGTGAGCAGATCTGAACGACCAAGGTCCACCTGCCCAGATCCATGGTTGAGGCTTAATTCCGGAGCCCCCTTGCTATTATGCCTTTAGTGGTAGGGGGGGGTCCAGAATCGAACGTGCAACTCAGGAATGGCCAGGATCCATTCGCCTTGATCAACGGTACTCAGGCGAATTCCGGACCCCCCTTGCCATTCTGCCTTTAATGGGGGAAGGTTCGAAATGGTGTGGCGTGTGAAGTGGGGCCCGTCTCCTATCACGTCGCCCACCATGTCATGTTTCCCCTCTCGCCACCTGTACTTCACTCACCCGCACGACAAGGCCATTCCTATTGGCCATCTGCTAACCCTGTAGGGATTCGTCCCTATTGGCCAGTCGCTAACCCTGCTGGGGTTTGACGGTTGCAGAATCGAACGATTCGACATCACTGAATCACCGAGGCGTGAAGTATGAAGAGACACCATGATTATTTGACCTGTGATCATGACCCGCGATCACATGGGAAGAGAGAGAGAGAAAGAGCTAGCTTACGCTAGGCCTCCATAGGTAATTCAGGGGCTCTAACCCTGCAGAAATCAACGAAAACTTGATTATGGTAGTGGGTATGTGACAAACCTCCTAACCAACTAAAGGACATCCAAACTCACTAACTCTTTTCACGGTCCTAATACATTCTACTTATACAAAAAATGGGACAAATCCCTTACAAAAACCCTAACCCTAAGTGGATTAGGTTTGTCCACTTTCCAACTGCTCAATCTCGGTTGGTCCTTGATCCAACCTTTCTCCAAGTCGACACTTGTCCACTTTCCAACTAATCCGCATCATTTTGTCCACTTTTCTCGGCGCTACTTTTCAGCTTTTTCTGGCGTGCTTCCTATTTTCCTCTGTTTTCGGTGTGCTCCTTATTTTCCAATGCTTCTTTGATTCTTTCCCAAAATTTTCATGCGCTAACATAAAGTTTAGCATTGCTCTTCAAATTTTCTTTGTTATAGTCAGCCCTAGCTATAGGAAATTTTATTTCCACAACAATGTTATTCGTATCATAGCTCATACCATAGAATATCTTATGTTGTTTGATAAGACTACATGTTTCTTTATGGGAAACTGTGTATGATCCATAGTAGAATTCTCTTGACTTGGTCATCACTAGTTATGGAAATCGTGCCAAATTATGGGTGTCCTTTTTCTTTTCCCACACTAACCAGTTGTAGCCTACTTATTGGTAGTTGTGGAAGGGTTTTTCTGTGAACAGTTTGTAGATCATTTTGGTGTGGCATGGAGTAGTTGATGGGTGGGCATAAAGCATTTCAATTTTTTTCTCTTATACCTTTGATGCTAAGTTTTGTATGTTTATATCCATGTGTAGGTATCAAGTTCATCCTATAGATTTGTGGAGTGATCATGGAAATCTGTAGAATGGCATATGTGATGGCACCAGATTTGTTGAAGAGTTGTAGAATGACATATGTAATGGCACCATATTTGCTGAAGAGTTGTAGAGTGGATCTAGAAAGCCTATGGTTGGCTATGGAATTATTAATCCTACTCATTAAAGTTGTGGATGCATCTTTTACCCCTTTACATTTTGTTGGTCTATGTTTATTTCCCATTTATTATGCACTCTAGCTATTTATGGAAGATTTCATGATGTAACAATGTGATAAGGAGTGAATAATGGTGTTATTTATGTTAAAGTTAAATGTAATTCCTTGGAGGAGCTGCGAATCAACCTTGTGTGGCAGGATCCCAACTAAATTTTCCCATTAAATTTGATAATTCCCATGTGTTGGATAAATCTAAGTTTGACTTTGCAAAGAGTTTACTTGGTTGTAGTTTCCCCACATTGAGATAATATTTCTAATATCTAGGACTCAGGTTATGATTTTATGTGTATCTCAATGATTGGTCCTTGAGATGGGTAACTATTTATAAATTATTTTTACTTCAATTAATGGATCCATTGTGGTATTAGTGCATTCAATTATAGTTTCCCATCATGCAATGTAAGTGATATTTTTATACTTAGACTTTGGGTTGAGATAAGTTATATGGATCTAAAGTTGGTGCAAGGTAATATTTCTTGGTATTATGGATACCATGCACTTCATGTACCTTGTTATAGTTGCCAAATTATTTTGGATTTGTTTCAGTTTGAATGGATTTTCAAGAGTGTGGACATTAGGCTTCACAACATCAATGGATACACTATCTTACTAGCAGGATGGGTTGTTATTTGGAGGTTGTGGAAATATATGATGACCAACATTTGAGAAATGGGTTTCTAAATGGTTGTGCTTAGTTGTAGGTACAACTAGACAATATTGATGATGATTGATGTGTGACTATGGGATATCTTGAAGTTAGAGATCAGGTATAGAAAAAGAGAGAGGATTAGATTCTTTCAACATGGATTGTTGTAGAAGTTGTGGTTTGGATTTTAGTTTGTACTTATCTTCCTTCGTGAAATAGAGGATGAGTCAATGAACATTGGTGGGGGCCTATTGGTCCCTAGTTGCATGTGAACATAACTATTGGTGTTTTTCTCATAGTTATGGTCATTAATCAGTTAGTGGGGTTTATAGGTTATTTGGTATTAATGGGTAGATAAGAGGTTCTTAAATACAAAATAGGATTTTAAATGTATTATGGAGGGAGTGGAGATATGGAGAGGATATTAAGAGGATATATCATGTCTTGTATCTTGATTTGTAAACCCCTCTCATCTCTAAAGAGTTGCGGGTGCATAATAGATCCAAGGAAGTGAGCAAGTTCCACTCCCTTATCCACCATGAAAAGGGAGGCATATCTAATTTTTTTTTCATTAATAAAGTAGATTTGGGGTTTATCTTAATCATTTTGGTATTTACTTGTTTCTATGTAGTTGTGGATTTAATAGTATTTAACTTCTTGTTGTTGTTATGAAGTTTATTGATTGAATAGATTAGGGATTTGGTTCTATAATAAGATGGTTATAGAAATGAAATCCAACATAAATGACCCTCTCCTAGTCTGCACAGAGAATATATGGGATATTGATTAATGGGATGAAGGGTGAATAGGTTGAGTACCTAAGAACATGTACCCATATAAAAACGTCAAATTTCAGTGCCCACTAAGAGGCTTTGGGGTAGATCTTATAAGACCATTATTAATTTGTGTAGAGGATATAGTATATTGACTAACATAACCAAGGGAGTATAGGCTGAGAACCCAAGCACATGTACCCATAGAAAAACACTATAGGTTGGTGTTTTTTGTGGGTATAAGGAGGTAGAGGATATAAATATTCCACTCTTAGTATACATAGAGAATATAGGATATTACCTAACAAAACCAAGGGAGTACACATCAAGCACCTAAGCACATGTACCCATGAAAAAACAATAATGGTTGGTGTCCTTTGAAGGGATACGGAGGTAGTGAATATAAGTTACTCTCTACTAGTTTGGATAAAGAATATAGATTATTAAGTAACAAAACCAAGGGAGTGAATCTCAAGCACCTAATCACATGTACCCACAAAAAAACACTAGACATCACTATCTATTGATGTATTAGGAAGGTAGAGCATATAAATGATCCACTATTATTCGAGATAAATAAAATGGGATATTAATGAATGTAACAATAGGATTATAGGCCAAGAACCCAAGGGAACATATCCATAGTAAAACACCATAGGTTATTTTCTAATGGGGGATAGGGAGGTAGGGAATATAAATTACCCACTTTAATATGTGTATAAAATAATGGATATTGATGGGTGCCTAAATTGGCATACTTTCAACACTCGTCTAGTACATTTTTCCTTACCATTTTCCACTAATAATTTCCTTTTTGACACCTTGCTTATCTATTTTTGTCACACTTTTCAATAAGGTATCAATCTTTCCCCACATGCCATTTTTTGTTATTCTTACATATTTCTTAGGGAACTTGTTACTTTCATGCACTAACATTTCCATACATGAGTAATTACAATAGTTGCCTTTGTTGGGTATGTGTTATAGTCTTTGCACAACTAGGCATAGTATCTACTACATTGTGTCGGGCATGTAGGGGGGCGATAACCCCCAAAGAAATTTTTTCCTCGAGAAACATGTCACATTTTTACCTCGTTTTTTGTGTTGCCTTGATTTTCGTGTCCATTGTTAGGAGGTTTTCGACACATGGTTTTTGCTGATGGTTTTCTATTTCCAGTTAAGGAATTAGGGTTGTTGACTAATCCAGGTCATTGGGTTAGGGTTTTGGATGCCATTGGCTCCTATATGTATATTGTATTGTAAACAATGTATCACTATGAATGAATATATAATATGTTGGTTTTCTTGGTTTGGGTTTCAAGGGGAAAATGTCTATGTAATGTGTGTATTTGCCGTTGTATCTTTTCTATTCTTTTATTGAAAATCTATTTACAGTAAAATATTGTACAATGATAAAATCTACATTTGGTATCAGAGCTTTGTTGGCTTTAGGGGGACACCTTTGTGGTCAAGGGTTTGGCTCGAGACTGTGATAAGCCTTATTAGAGTGGGAGATCTATGGTATTGATTTTTCAGGTGAAAAGAAATGTTGAGCAGTTCGAAAATGGAGATTGAGAATTTTAATGGGAAAAGTTTTAAGATGTGGAAGCTCAAGATGGAAGATCTGTTGGTGGGAAAAGATTAGTGTATCACGGTGGATCCAGGTATTGCACCTATAAGAAATTCAGTAGATGACTGGAAAAAGTTGGATCAGAAGGCGAGGAGCACAATCCAAAATTATCTCTCAGATTCAATATCACTGAATGTGTTAGAGGAAGCTACAACCAAATATTTATGGGATAAGTTGCAGAAGTTGTATCAATCTAAGTCCCTAATAAATAAACTATTCTTAAGAAAGAATCTATATAACATGAGGATGAGAGATGGAGACTTGGTGGAAGAGCATTTGAATGCCTTCAATACCGTGGTAAGTCAGTTAGTGTCTATTGAGATTAAAAATTTAGATGAAGATAAGTGTATCGATTTATTGTACTCTTTACCAGACTTGTGGGATAGTTTGGTTGTGGCCATAGGTAGTAATACAACTGCCTTGAAGTTTGATGAAGTGGTCTCATCCTTGTTTTCAGAGGAGATGATATGGAATAACATGGAAGGACATAGCACATATGCATTATTTGTTGGCATGTTTTACAGACAGCGTATGCTTGTCATTGATGGAAAGTACAACAATGATGATGGCTTGAGTACAACAACAATGATCAGCAGCGCAGTGATAATCGGGGAAGAGCAACAACCATGATCGCTGGATCAAGGAGAACCTGCACGTTCTTTAAAGTGCAAGAAGTAGCGGGCTCACAAAATCCCGAAAGAAGGAGGACCGTCCATCTTTAGGCAGGACACGTGGGGAAATATCATCGTTTCCCTGACTGGAGAGTCAAAGGAACGGGGTTCCCTAACCTCACGAAATCGCGATATGTGAAATCGTGAAATAATCTGAGCCTTCATATCAAGGTTTGATCTGGACCATTGATCCCAGTCCATTTCAGAGTTTCACGGATCGAGAGTTGAAGATGTCAAAGAATATTAACCACAGGAATCCCGAAATCACGATATGCGAAATCGCGACTTAATCTGAGCTGCCAGATCAAGGTTTGATCTGGACTGTTGATCCTAGTCCATTTCAGAGTTTCAAAAATCGAGAGATGGAGAAGTTAGAGACTCTCAACATTAGGAGTCCCAAAGTGCCGAAATGCAAAATCCCAAAACAAGACACGTCAAAAAACCACATCAGCTAAGAACACGTGGCACAACCAGGCAATGACAAGTGTCAAGATGATTCAACATTTCAGGCACATGTAAGTAACGAATCAGAGTGACACGTGGCATTTATTCAACACGTGTCAATCCATGTGTGACGTCAATAGGTTTACATTACTTCGGAGTTTCAGATATCGGGAGATGGAGATGTCAAAGAACTCCTACCATAGGAGTCTCGAAGTCGCGAACCCCGAAATCACAATATGCGAAATCATGAAGACATCAGGACCGTCGAATCACTTAGAGTGTGGACCGTTGATCCGACTCCATTTTGGAGCTTCAGATATCGAGACATGGAGCATCAAGAGACTCTACCATGGGAGTGCCGAAATCCCGAAATGACAAAATGTGAAACACGTTTTGGCTCAATCTGTGGTCACAGCCATTGGTCACATCGACGGAAGATGAAGGAAGGAGCTAGTTTAGATAAGCTCCATTTCGGAGTTTCAGGGATCATGACATGGAGCGTAATGAAATCATTACCACGAGGATCCCAGAATGCCGAAGTGCGAAATGGCGAAGAAAACGCAAGTTTCTATGAATTCAATCCAACGATGCAAGTGAAGTTGAACAAGATCGCAGGGCTACTTTTGCTCCTCGCAGTGTAACTACTAGAAACCATTGATGGTCTCTGCCAGAGAATTTGAAGAGACCTCTGTGTGATCACCAGAGGAGATGAAGAGTCTCTAAGCTTCGTCTAGTGAAGCAAGACGATTCTTAGGGGGATTGATAGATGGATGAGCGTTGAATTCTGTAACTGAAACATAAGGCATAAGATCGACTGTGCCAGAGAAGACGAGGAGTCTCAACTGCTAGAGAGGTTGAGGAATCTCAGCAGAACACCTAGTGATGCTGAATGCATGGTGGGAACCACCAGAGAAGCTGAAGAGTTGCGATGATAAGGAAAAAACACTCGATATGTGGAGGAGATTGGTGGGGGCGTGAGCATGCAGAGGCATGGAAAATATTGCATGCACAAGGAGCACAGGGACTATAAGAATGTGGAACAAAGAAGAGATTGGGGTTTTTGTCACTGTGTAGGAGAATTCAGGTGTGTACAAGGAGGTAGAACACAGTAGTAGAAATGCACAGTTGAGGAATGGTGCATTGAATGGATATGGCACAGAGATTATAAAAGGAAGAAGAATAGAAAGTGATAGGGGTGTGCAAAAGACACTGATCCAGACAGGGTAGAGCAGTGTAACAGAACAACGACAAGGCTAGTAATCCATTGAATAATTTTATATCACTATAATAAGTTTTAGTAACAAAGAATTAATAATTCAGGGTGGTTGGGAGGTTCTAGGGAGGACTGGTGTCCTCAAAGGTTCAAGTGGGTGCTTGAACACAGGGAGTTGGTGCTAGAGAAACCAGGGGGTTGGTGATTCCTTCTAGTGGGTGCTAGAGAAAATAGAGAGTTGGTGCTCTCAACAAGTTGCAACTTGGAAAAACAGAGGTTGTAGCCTCACAATGAGTTGATGCTCATATGTATGATAATGTAAAGAATATAGATAATACTTATCATATAAAGAAAAAGAGGTTTTTACCCTGTATGGGTTTCCTCGGGAATTATCTGTCTCTGTTTTTCTCATATATGTGACTAATGCTGAATGTGCCTTTGCTTATTTCCCATTATTGTGATCATCATTGAGTGCCCTGTAAAGATTTTAAAATAAGCATAATTGTTTAAGCACGGTGACAACTGATTCACCCCCCCCTCTCAGTTGTCCATCAATTGGTATCAGAGCCAACCCCTTTTTATCTAAGGGTAGATCCTAGAGCTTAAACATGTCAATCCATGAAGGAAATTCAACCAATAAGGCCCCTCTGTTCAATGGAACAAACTTTTCCTTCTGGAAAGTTAGAATGAGAACC
>ML830956.1:0-13550 GCA_009831015.1 Picea engelmannii | reverse complement strand
GGTTAAAGGTAGTAAGATCAGATTGGGGAGGAGAGTTTATGTCAAGAGACTTCAAGGAATTCTGCGATGAGCATGGGATCAAGAGAGAATACACAATCCCAAGAACTCCACAACAAAATGGAGTAGTTGAGAGGCAAAATAGAACAGTGCAGGTAATGGCCAGGTCAATGATGAATGAGAAGAACATTGGTCAAACCTACTGGGTAGAAGCAATACACACAACAGTCCATGTGTTTAACAAATCCCACCTCAGACCACAAAGTGACAAGACACCTTATGAATTATGGTTTGGAAGACCTGCCTCAATCAAACACTTCAGAGTCTTTGGGAGTAAATGCTACATAAAGAATAATGATGAGAACCTCGGAAAATATGATGACAGGGTGGATGAAGGTATTTTCTTAGGGTATGCTACAAACAGTAAAGGATACAGATGCTATAATAAGAGGCTGCATAAAATGGTTGACTGTATTGATGTAAAAATTGATGAAAGAATCCCAGCAAGAGAGGTGTACAGTAATGAGTCTTTTACATAAGACATAGCTAAAGCTGAAGATGAACAGGTCCAAGAATCAGAAAACGAAGACTCTGAATCAGATGAAGACTCAGACACTCAGACAGACTCAAATCAACAGTCAACTACAAATTCCTCCTCCAAAATCATTCAAAAGAATCATCCTGCAAGTCATATAGTTGGGGAAAATGACAAAGGTGTACAAACCAGAAGAAATCTAATCAAAAACACTGAACAATCTCATACAACCTTCATATCCATGATGGAACCCAAGAATTTTAATGAAGCCAACAAACATGACCACTGGGTTAAAGAAATGAATGAAGAACTTGATTAGATTGAGAAAAAAAATACGTGGGAGATGGTTCAAAGACCTGAAGGTAAAAACGTCATTGGCTCCAAATGGATCTTTAAGAATAATTTGAATGAGCAAGGACAAGTTATCAGGAACAAAGCGAGGTTAGTCTGTAAAGGTTATGCTTAGATAGAAGTACTGGATTTTGATGAAACATTTGCGCCCATAGCAAGATTAGAAGCTATTAGAATGTTTCTTGCCTATGCTTTTCATAAAAGGTTTAAAGTCTACCAAATGGATGTCAAGTCAGCCTTTCTCAATGGAGATTTAAGTGAATAAGTCTATATGGAACAACCAGAGGGTTTCAAATTGTATGATAACCCTGACTTAGTATGAAAGCTAAAGAAAGATTTATATGGTTTAAAACAAGCTCCATGAGCCTGGTATCACAGACTGGATACGTATCTCAAAGACAAAGGGTTCAAGAGAGGAACAATTGACAACAATCTGTATATTAAAACAGAGGATAATGATTTGCTCATCATACTGGTCTATGTAGATGACATCATCTTTGGATGTAATAAGGATTCACTGGTACAATGGTTTGCTTCTGCCATGGAGTCTAAATTTGAAATGTCTATGATAGGAGAACTGTCATTTTTTCTTGGTCTACAAATTACTCAGAGGCCCAAAGGGGTGTTCATTTCTCAAGAAAAATATCTAAGAGAAATGTTGAAAAGGTTTCAAATGGAAGATTCTAAACCTGTGGGTACACCTATGGTAACTGGATGTAAATTAAGCAAGGATGGTGATTCACCTGATGTTGATCAAAGCTCATATCGATCAATGATAGGAAGCCTATTGTACATCACAACATCTCACCCAGACATAATGCATGTTGTAGGAGTGGTGGGAAGATATCAAGATGCACCCAAACAGAGTCATTTTCAAGCTGTCAAAAGGATATTCAAATATTTAAAAGTGATGCAGGAGCATCTCCAACATCAAGCGAGCCAGTGTGGAGACAAAGGACAGCTGGACAAGCCAGCACAAATTTTGAATTTCTCTTGGAGTTGATGCGCGAACATAAATGTGGCAATTTAATGGAGCGCACTTGTATAATGTAAATGGACCTTGAGTGATTTGCTCTCGTCCTTAGTAGATAGAAGGAATTTAAAGTAGTTAATGCAAGTAGGTAGAATTCAATTCTAGATTAGATAGTTTTAGAGCGCAAGAGGGAAACGAGATATAGACACCCTCATTGTGCATTGTAAATTATGAAGCAACATTGTTGGGAAGAGCAAGAGCATGCAGAGAGCTATGTAAGAACACCCATGTACATATATTTGGATTAATAGAAAGAGTTTGATTCAAATTCATGGTTTTCGTGTTTGTTCTCTGTGAATTGATGTTGAATGATATGCTCATGAATGTTTGCTTCCTGTTATACATTTGCTTTATATGATGTGTATATGATTTCATGTTTGAGTTTGAATTCTGGAAGGAAGAAGGAATGAGTTTCAATTATTTCTCTATCTGAACAAGGATTCCTGCAAGGAGTGCAGTCGAACTGTCCGCAAGGAGTGCATTGACAAAGGGTTCAGATAGAGTTTCTTTTGTTCTCATTTCCGCAGAAGTGCAGTTAGGCATAGGAGCCGTGCAAGGAGTGTGCAGGCCAAGTGAAGTCTCAGGGTTACGAACCTGAGAGAAGAATTTAGAGACTGCTGCTACAGGTGTGCGCAGAGTCAAAGGGATTCAACACTTAGGAGTGTTTGAAGGTTGCTGCAAGGAGTGCGTGCAAGATTCTTCTTTAGGACTCGACGCTGAGAGAAAGCTCAGGAGGTATAGGACCTTCGAGAAATCATCGAAGAGAAGCACAAAAATCTTGTGCCATGGAGTGTTCGACAGGCGTTGCAGAGTTGCGTGTAGGTGGACAAGTTTTCATGGAGGAATACTTGGTTCATCTCACAGAAATCATCAAGGAGAAATGGACGGTCGACATTCTCTGAGGAGAATTCATGAATTTTCGTGAGTTGTTAGATCTCGCGGAGGAGAAAGGGAGATACGGTGAGTATCCCCGAAAGGTTCAAAGCTCAGGAGGGGCATGACCGTAGATCCGAGCCACAAGGGCTGTCAGATTTACACATGGAATCCCATATCAAGGTTTCGTGGGTGGAAGTCCCATGAACATTGCAACGAGAATCGCAAAATGCGATATCCCGACAGCTAAGTGGAATTGTGTGGGCCACGGAGAAGTCAGTCAGCGGACAGGTGGCACGCTATTTCGGGGTTTCATGGTGAGAAGTCCTGAAACAATTTCATTAGGATTCACGATATTTTGAAGTCCGAAATGCTGATGAGGTGACATGGCGTTGAAATGTCAACCTCGCACGTGTATCAAAGTTTCGACATATTGGGATTCGAGAGTCGGGAAGACAAGGTTCTCGACATCGTAATTGCCAAAATCGTGATAGGGAAATTCCTGAAAGGAAAAGGAACAAGGTCAGCATTGACTGTTGTCGGGTTTCGGTGATTCAAGCGACCAACGCTTGACTACTGACCTCGTGAAGTCCGATCTCCCGAGTGTAAAGAGGGGATCCCGAGAGAGGTCACTGTGGGTGCATATTTCCCGACAGGGAAATAGAAGAGCCATTTAGAGTTCTTTGGGCTGTGGAAAAAGGAAATATCCTGTGTTGACATGGACCTTTCGGCCTGCGGGTTATGTAGGGAGGGTGTCGACATCAATTTGGTATTAGAGCACAGAAAGGTTCTTTGCTTTTTGTAGCAGAGAAAGAGAATTCACCATGCCACCAAGGAGAAGGGACATGCAAACACCCAATCCACCAGAGGATAGGGAAATGCCGAGAAGAAGAGGTAGGAAGATGACAGATCCAGCTATGGAGAGAGATATGCGTGATCTATGAGCCAGACTCGAAGACATGGAGACAACTCAAAGACGCATAGTCGGTGCGGGGGATATTAGTGATTCCGAAAGTGAAGTTGAGGCTGAACGTGAAGAAGAAGTTGCAGCCGAAGATGCATTAAATGAACGTTTGATCAAAGCTATTGCAAGGATGGGTGCAAGAGAAAAGATGGACATTCCAGTTTATGAGGGAAACTTGGATGCAGAGGAGCTTCTAGACTGGATTAGAGCTCTAGATACATACTTCGACTATGAAGATGTTGAAGAGGACAAGAAAGTCAAGCATGCTGTCACTAGATTGAAAGGACATGCAACATTGTGGTGGGATGAACTACAAGATGACAGACACTGCAAGGGAAAGAAAAAGATCAAGAGCTGGGATAGAATGATCGTGAAGATGAAGGCAAAATTCATCCCCATAGATTATCAAATTTATCTATTCAGGAGAATGCAGAACCTGAGACAGAAGTCGATGACAGTAAAGGAATATACCGAGGAATTCTACAAGATGAACATCAGGGCAGGTCATCGAGAGAGCGATGATGAGAAGGTAGCCAAATATATGAATGGCCTGAGATATGATATCTAGGACAAGATGAGCATGGTAACCATCCGAAAGGTGGAATATGCTTATCAGATGGCTCTAAAAGCAGAAGAGAAGCCGAGCTGAAAGAAAGGTCAGAGAGGCCGAGGCAGAAGTCAGCCTAGAGGCAAATCGGTTGCCCAGGATAAATATCAGAAGCCCAAGGAGGACTGGAAGAAACCTCAGACTCGAACAGAGAGAGGTGGAACCTCACAGAGAGGGAAATATGCTGAACAGAGAGGAAAACATACTGAGAAAAGAGGAGATTACGCTGACAACAACACTTTTCCTCGTACTAGAGGTAGAGGAAGAGGAAGAGGTGGAGTAATCACATGCTTCACATGTGAGAAGAATGGGCACAAGTCTTATGAGTGTCCAGATAAGAAGAAAGAGAGTGGAGAATTTCACATCGCTGAAGAACAGAGGTGGGATGTTGAGGCAGAAGACGCTGAAGGCGGAAGATCGCTGATGATGCGAAAAGTCCTTTTGACACCAGAGAAGGAGGTGGAGAGTTCATTCCAAAGGACCAGACTTTTCTGGACTACTTGCAAGACCAAGGACAGGGTATGCAAGGTCATCGTGGATAGTGGTAGCACAGATAATCTCGTTTCTACAGAGATGGTAGAAAAGATGGAGCTGGAGATGACTGATCATCCAAACCCATACAGAGTTTCGTGGCTACAGAAAGGACACCAGGTAACTGTCACTAAACATTGTTTATTTGAATTTAAGATAGGAGGATATAATGATAATATATTGTGTGATGTCATTCCTATGGATGTTTGTCATCTATTGCTGGGTAGACCATGGCAATATGACAGAAATGTGATTCATGATGGGAGAATGAACACATACACCCTAGAGAAAAATGGGAGGACTCACATGTTGCTTCCAATCAAGGATAAGGAGGTGAAGCCGGAAGTAAGCAACACAATACTTCTCATAAGTGGGAAGGAACTCCTTAATGAGGTTAAGAAGAAGGAGGGTCCACAGTTCCTTATGGTCAGGAAACCAAAGATTGTTTTGACCAGCACAAGAATGGATGATTTACCAGAAGAAGTTCAGGAACTGCTGGAAGAGTTCGCTGACATAGTAGTGGATGAATTACCTCGTTCGTTGCCACCAATTAGAAGTGCGAGTCATCACATTGATCTCATACCAAGAGCCAGTTTTCCGAACAAATCCGCGTACAGATTGACGTCGCAAGAGAATGAAGAGGTTAAAAGGCAAGTCCAGGATTTATTGGACAAAGGTTTGGTCAGGGAGAGCTTGAGTCCATGTGTTGTTCCAACAGTACTCAGTCCGAAGAAAGACATAGGCTAGAGGATGTGTACTGACTCGAGGGCGATCAATAAGATAACCATCAGGTACAAATTTCCATTTCCAAGGATGGATGATCTGATGGATTGCTTGAGTGGAGAAAAATAGTTTTCAAAGATTGATTTGAAAAGTGGTTATGACCATATACACATGAGAGAAGGTGATGAATGGAAGACAACATTCAAAACCAATGAAGGATTGTATGAATGGTTTGTTATGCCATTTGGCTTAACAAATGCACCAGTACCTTCATGAGGTTGATGAACAAAGTCCTAAGGGATTTTATCGGGAAATTTGTCATTGTGTATTTGGATGACATACTGGTTTACAGTAAAATAGTGGTAGAGCATCTGAAGCATTTGGCTATAGTGATGCAGAGATTACAGCAGGAGAAGCTGTTGATAAATATGAAGAAGTCCTCATTCATGAATACAGGGCTCATCTACTTGGGATTTTTTATTTCTACAGATGAGTTGAGGATGGATCCGGATAAGGTCGAAGTAATCAAGAATTTCCCATCGTCGAAGAACATATTTGAGGTGAGGAGTTTTCACGAATTGGCTAGTTTCTACCAAAAATTCATCAGGAATTTCAGTGGAATTAGCACAACAATGATGGACACAGTGAAGAAAAGACATAAGTATTTTCATTGGATAGAATAAGCTGAAAGGAGTTTTAATCTGTTGAAGAGGAAGATCACGGAACAACCAGTTTTGGTGTTGTCGGATTTCCAGAAGACATTTCAAGTGAAATGCTCTGCAAGCGGATTTGCAATCGGGGCAGTCTCGAGTCAGGAAGACAGGCCGATAGCATATTTCAGCGAGAAGCTGAATGAAGCGAAGTTGAAGTACTCCACATATGACAAGGAGTTCTATGATATTGTTCAAGCATTGAATAAATGGAGACATTACTTGATCCTGAAGGAATTTGTCTTATACAATGACAATCATGCACTGCAGTTTGTGACTCAACAGGAGAAGTTGAATCAGAAACATGTCAAATGGGTTGAGTATATGCAGAATTTCACTTTTGTGATAAAACATATTTTTGGTACTGCTAACAAAGTGGCTGATGCTTTGAGTAGGAAGTGTTTGTTGTTGCAGGAGTTCAAAGTCAAAACGTTGGGTTTTGATGATCTCAGGGACATGTACGCTGATGATCCAGATTTTAAGGAGGCCTATGAAGCAGATGAGAATCCAATTCTCAAAGATAGAAGCCAATGGATAGAGTACATGATCCAGGAAGGATTGTTGTTCAGGGGAAATCAACTGTGTATTCCAAAATGCTCCATGAGGGAGAATTTGCTAAAGGAGAAACACAGTGGAGGATTGGCAGGACACTTTGGTCACGACAAGACATTCGCAAAGTTGAATGAGTCATATTTTTGGTTGGGAATGTGAGAAAATGTCAAGAAATTTGTGGACAGATGTAGAATTTGCCAGCATTCAAAGGGAAGGAGACAGAATGTGGGGTTTTATCAACCATTTCCCATACCAGAAAGGCCGTGGGATGCAATCAACATGGATTTCATATTGGGGTTTCCCAGAACAAAAAGAGGTTGTGATTCAATACTTGTGGTGGTGGATAGATTTTCCAAGATGGCACACTTCATTCCATGTCAGAAGACCAGTGACACAAATCACATTGCGAATCTGTTTTTCAAAGAAGTCATTCGACTTCATGGCTTACCAAGGAGTATAGTTTCGGATCGAGACACCAAATTCATAGGGCACTTTTGGAGGACCTTATGGAAGAAGCTGGGAACTAACTTGTCATTTAGTTTTGCTTATCATCCTCAGACAGATGGATAGACAGAAGTGGTGAACAGAAGTCTGGGAGACTTGTTGAGAAGCTTGGTGACAGAGCACCACAACCAGTGGGACCACATATTACCACATGCAGAGTTTTATTATAATGACTCGGTTAACAGGAGCACAGGGTAGAGTCCATTTCAAATTGTTTATGGCATGCAACCGAGAGGGATTTCTGAGCTAAGAGATTCAGAACAGACTGCGACTAGGAGCGCTAGTGTAGAAGAATTCGCAGAGGCGACGAAGGAACTTCATAGCTAGGTGAAGGAGCGACTGTTGAATTCAAGTCAGGAATATAAGCGTAGAGCCGATCATCATAGGAGACAACTTCAGTTTGAGGTTGGTGATTTGGTTCTAGCACATTTAAGGAAGGAAAGGTTCTCGAGAGGAACATATAATAAGTTGAAGATGAAGAAAATCAGGCCATGTAAGGTCTTGAAGAAATTTGGGGCGAATGCATATGAGATTGAATTACCCAATGGGATCGGAATTTCTCCAATATTCAATTTCTCAGATTTGTACCCATATAAGGCTAGGGAAGCAAAGACTGGAGATGAGCAGCCAGTGATCCAGTGGACGAAGCAGATGCCAGTTGCAGAAAAGCCGCAGATGGAGTGCATACTGGATAAAAGAGTGAGTAAGAAGACCAGGCGAAAGCAATACTTTGAGTATCTGGTCAAATGGAGAAACCATCAAGTTGAAGATGCCAGTTGGGAGAATGAAGCGGAAATCCAAAAGCATGGACATACCGTGCGTGAGTTCATGTACAGGAGCCCATGAAAAGTTTCAAGCGAGGGAGTATGATGCAGGAGCATCTCCAACATCAAGTGAGCCAGTACGGAGACAAAGGACAGCTGAACAAGCCAGCACAAATTTTGAATTTCTCTTGGAGTTGATGCGCGAACATAAATGTGGCAATTTAATGGAGTGCACTTGTATAATGTAAATGGACCTTGAGTGATTCGCTCTCGTCCTTAGTAGATAGAAGGAATTTAAAGTAGTTAATGCAAGTAGGTAGAATTCAATTCTAGATTAGACAGTTTTAGAGCACAAGAGGGAAACAAGATATAGACACCCTCATTGTGTATTGTAAATTATGAAGAAGCATTGTTGGGAAGAGCAAGAGCATGCAGAGAGTTGTGTAAGAAAACCCATGTACAGATATTTGGATTAATAGAAAGAGTTTGATTAAAATGCATGGTTTTCGTGTTTGTTCTCTGTGAATTGATGTTGAATTATATGCTCATGAATGTTTGCTTCCTGTTATACATTTGCTTTATATGCTGTGTATATGATTTAATGTTTGAGTTTGAAGTCTGGAAGGAAGAAGGAATGAGTTTCAATTGTTTCTCTATCTGAACAAGGATTCCTGCAAGGAGTGCAGTCGAACTGTCCGCAAGGAGTGTGTTGAAAAAGGGTTCAGATAGGGTTGCTTTTGTTCTCATTTCCACAAAAGTGCAGTTAGGCATAGGAGCCGTGCAAGGAGTGCACAGGCCAAGTGAAGTCTCAGGGTTGCGAACCTGAGAGGAGAATTTAGAGACTGTTGCTGCAGGTGTGCGCAGAGTCAAAGGGATTCAACACTTAGGAGTGTTTGAAGGTTGCCACAAGGAGTGCGCGCAAGATTCTTCTTTAGGACTCGACGCTGAGAGAAATCTCAGGAGGTATAGGACCTTCGAGAAATCGTCAAAGAGAAGAACATAAATCTTGTGCCGTGGAGTGTTCAAAAGGCGTTGCAGAGTTGCGTGTAGGTGGACAAGTTTTCACGAAGGAATACTTGGTTCGTCTCATAGAAATCATCCAGGAGAAACAGACGGTCGACATTCTCTAAGGAGAATTCATGAATTTCTGTGAGCCTTTAGATCTCGCGGAGGAGCAAGGGAGATACGGTGAGTATCCCCAAAAGGTTAAAAGCTCAGGAGGGGAAAGACCGTAGATCTGAGCCACAAGGGCCGTCGGATTTACACGTGGAATCCCATATCGGGGTTTCATGGGTGGAAGTCCTGTGAACATTGCAATGGGAATCATGAAATTGCGAAATGCGATATCCCGGCAGCTAAGTGGAATTGTGTGGGCCACGGAGAAGTCAGTCAGTGGACAGGCGGCACGCTATTTTGGGGTTTCACGACGAGAAGTCCCGAAACAATTTCATTAGGATTCGCGATATTGCGAAGTACAAAATGCCGATGAGGTGACATGGCATTGAAAGGTCAACCTCGCACATGTATCGGAGTTTCAACATATCAAGATTCGAGAGTTGGTAAGACAAGGTTCTTGACATCGTAATTGTTGAAATCATAATAGGGAAATTCCCGAAAGGAAAAGGAACAAGGTCAGCGTTGACTGTTGTCGGGTTTCGGTGATTCAAGCGACCAATGCTTGACTACTGACCTCACGAAGTCGCAAAGTCCGATCTCCCAAGTGCAAAGAGGGGATCCCGAGAGAGGTCACTGTGGGTGTAGATTTCCCGATAGGGAAATAGAAGAGCCGTTTAGAGTTCTTCGGGCTGTGGAAAAAGCAAAGATTCTGTGTTGACATGGACTTTCCGGCCTTTGAGTTGTGTAGGGAGGGCATCGACATCAAAAAGAAACAATGACTTATGGTCTGTGGTATCCTAGAAATTGAAATATTCAATTGACTGCTTATTCAGATACAGATTGGGCAAACTATGTCGATGAGAGAAAAAGCACTAGTGGAGGAGCATTCTTCCTGGGTGATTCTTTAGTAGCATGGCTTAGTAAAAAGCAAGGTTCCATTTCTTTATCAACCACAAAGGTAGAGTACATTGTTGTTTCTACCTGTTTCACTCAGGTATTATGGATGATTCAGACACTTGCAGACTTAGAGGTAAAATACACTGCACCGATCCCAATTCATTGTGATAACACTAGTGCCATTAGTGTGTCTAAAAATCCTGTCTTCCACTCCAAGACCAGGAATATTCCCATAAAATATCATTTTCTGAGAGAGCAGGTCACCAATCAGATTGTTTAGGTCCATTACATTCCCACTACAGAACAAATTGCAGACATCTTTACTAAACCCCTAGCCAAGATACCTTTTGAATATCTCAGACAGAAGCTGGGTGTCATTTCGTCTCACACCTAAAAGAGTCCATCTTGTTAGGGGGAGTTTTTTATTGTTTGAATATCTAATGCCTCCTAAAATTACTGCAATAGCTCAGAGGGAGCATGTCTCTTCTTTGAAATTGATGTCAAAGGGGGAGAAAAGAATTCGGGTGCCTTAGTTGCCATCAATGACAAAGGGGGAGATTGTTGGCATGTTTTATAGGTAGCGTATGATTTTCATTGATGGCAAGTACAACAACGATGATGGCTTGAGTACAACAACAATTATCAGCAGCGCAGTGATAACCGAGGAAGAGCAACAACCATGATCGTTGGATCAAGGAGAACCTACAAGTTCTTTAAAGTGCAAGAAGTAGCGGGCTCACAAAATCCCGAAAGAAGGAGGACCGTCCATCTTCATGCAGTACACGTGGGGAAATACCGTCATTTCACTGACTGGAGAGTCAAACGAACGGGGTTCCCTAACCTCTCGAAATCGCGATATGCGAAATTGCGAAATAATTTGAGCTGTCAGATCAAGGTTTGATCTGGACCGTGGATCCCAGTCCATTTCGGAGTTTTGCGGATCGAGAGTTGGAGATGTCAAAGAATATTAGCCACAGGAATCCCAAAATCGCAATATGCGAAATCGCGACTTAATCTGAGCCGTCAGATCAAGGTTTGATCTAGACCATTGATCCCAGTCCATTTTGGAGTTTTGTAAATCGAGATATGGAGAAGTCAGAGACTCTCAACATTAGGAGTCCCGAAGTGCCGAAATGTGAAATCCCGAAACAAGACACGTCAGCAAACCACGTCAGCTAAGAACACGTGGCACAACCAGGCAATGACAAGTGTCAAGCTGATTCAACATTTCAGGCACATGTAAGTCATGAATCAGAGTGACACGTGGTAGTTATTCGACATGTGTCAATCCACGTGTGACGTCAGCAGGTTTACATCACTTCGAAGTTTCAGAAATCGGGAGATGGAGATGTCAAAGAACTCCTACCATAGGAGTCCCGAAGTCGCAAACCCTGAAATCGCAATATGCGAAATCATGAAGACATCAGGACCGTCGAATCACTTAGAGTGTGGACCATTGATCCGACTCCATTTCGGAGCTTTGGATATCAGGACATGGAGCATCAAGAGACTCTACCATGGGAGTGTTGAAATCCCAAAATGCCGAAATGCGAAACATGTTTTGGCTCAATCTGTGGTCGCAGCCATTGGTCACATCAATGAAAGATGAAGGAAGGAACTAGTTCAGATAAGCTCCATTTCATAGTTTCAGGGATCGGGACATGGAGCGTAATGAAATCATTACCATGGGGATCTCGAAATGCCGAAGTGCGAAATGGTGAAGTAAACGCAAGTTTCTATGAATTCAATCCAATGGTGCAAGTGAAGTTGAACAAGATTGCAGGGCTACTTTTTCGCCTCACAATGTAACTGCTAGAAACCATTGATTGTCTCTGCTAGAGAATTCAAAGAGACCTCTGTGTGATCGCCAGAGGAGATGAAGAGTCTCTAAGCTTCGTCTAGTGAAGTAAGACGATTCTTAGGGGGATTGACAGATGGATGAGAGTTGAAGTCTGTAACTGAAACAAAAGGCATAAGCTCGACTGTGCCAGAGAAGACGAGGAGTCTCAACTGCCATAGAGGTTGAGGAATCTCAGTAGAACACCTAGTGATGCTGAATGTGTGGTGGGAACCACCAGATAATTTGAAGAGTTGCGATGATCAGGAAAAAGCACTCGAGATGTGGAGGAGATTGGTGGGGGCGTGAGCATGCAGAGGCATGGAAAATATTGCATGCACAAGGAGCATAGGGACTATAAGAATGTGGAACAAAGAAGAGATTGGGGTTGTTGTCTCTGTGTAGGAGAATTCAGGTGTGTACAAGGAGGCAAAACGTAGGAGCATAAATGCATAGTTGAGGAATGGTGCATTGAAGGAATATGGCACAGAGAGCATAAAAGGCAGAAGAACATAAAGCGCTAGGGGTGTGCAGAAGACACTGATGTAGATAGGGTAGAGCAGTGTAATAGAACAACGACAAGCTGGTAAGCCATTGAATAATTTTATATCAATGTAATAAGTTTTAGTAACAAAGAATTTATAATTTAGGGTGGTTGGGAGGTGCTAGGGAGGACTGGTGTCCTCAAAGGTTCAAGTGGGTGCTTGAACACAGGGAGTTGGTGCTTCCTTCTAGTTGGGGCTAGAGAAACCAAGGAGTTGGTGCTTCCTTCTAGTTGGTTCTAGAGAAACCAGGGGGTTGGTGCTTCCTTCTAGTGGGTGCTACAAAAAACAAAGAGTTGGTGCTCTCAACAAGTTGCAGCTTGCAAAAACAGAGGTTGTAGCTTCACAATGAGTTGATGCTCAAATGTATGATAATGTAAAGAATGTAGATAATACTTATCATATAAAGAAAAAGAGGTTTTTACCCTGTATGGGTTTCCTCAGGAATTATCTGTCTCTATTTTTCTCATATATGTGACTGATGCTAAATGTGCCTTTGCTTATTTCCCATTATTGTGATCATCATTGAGTTCCCTGTAAATATTTTAAAAGAATCATAATTGTTTAAGCACGGTGACAACTGATTCACCCCCCCCTCTCAGTTGTCCAACATTATTTGCAAGAGGATGCTCCTAGGAAATAAATAGATCTAAGTCCTCAAGTGGGAGATCAAAGTCTAAGGGAATATCTAAGTCTCCTGGAAAGTTTGTAAAGGTATGTTGGAGATGTGGAAAAGAATGGCACTACAAGAAGCATTGCAGATCCAAAGTTGATAAAAAGAAGGGATCTGAAGAATCTCCTTCTACAAAAGAAAAGACCTCCAAGGAAGAAGGAGGGGATGTGTACTTGGCTTCTTCAAGAACACATGCAGATCATGAGGCATGGTTGGTTGACTCAGGTGCATCCTTTGATATGACTCCCCACAGGGAGTGGTTCTATGAATATGAAAGGTATGATGGAGGTAATGTTTTCCTAGGTGATGAATCAATAACTAGAATCATAGGTCGAGGAAAA
>ML830955.1:47604-72413 GCA_009831015.1 Picea engelmannii | reverse complement strand
CAACTAAAAACCTTGAAAAATGTGTTACAACATCTATCTCTTATGCATTTAAAATTCTTATCATTTTCTCCTCCTTTTGGTGAAAGTAATGCCCAACCATGATTGATTTTTCTATGGTTGGTTGAAACTATTACATCAGGTCATTGGTTTTGTAGAAACAACAATGAGGAGAGATCAATATCTGCGTACTACTCTTCAAAGACCCTTGCTTTCACTGCCTACTCCTGGCATTGGTTCTCAGAGGAAAATCAATTACTTAAGTCCACATTAGGCATATCAATAGATTGACTTCCTCCATGGAATATATTAAGGATTTATAAAAAAACTCAATGTTAATGAAGTCCATGTAATAGAATATTTCCAAATTTAATGAAATATGTGTTGTGTGATATTTGAATGGACCTCTGATTGTGAAAGAAGTTTTCAACACTTGAAGAATTTATTGACAAGTGCACCAATATTAAAGATTTCTTATTCAAATGAATATTTTGTGGTGTGCAATGATGCATGCAAGGAATGACTTGGGGGAGTCCTTAGTCCAAATGGGCATGTGATATTCTATGAGTCGAGGAAGCTAAAAAAGCATGAGAGACATTGTGCCACTCATGATTTAGAATTGGAAGCCATAGTGCATGCCTTAAATATGTGGAGGCACTATCTCATGGGTAGATGATTTGAATTGAGGACATACCATAATGTTCTAAAATATTTATTTGGACAACCAAATTTGAATTCTAGACAAAGTATATGTCTAGAATTCCTCAATGAACATGACTTTGATATTAAGCATATAAAAGGAAAGGAGAATAAGGTGGTGTATGCACTCAGCAGGAGGGTGCATGAGATGCATGCTACAACTATTAGCATATACAAATTTGATTTGAGGGACATAATTTTGGAAGCTGCAAAATTAGATAATATTTATATGGAAACAAAAGAGAAATTAAAGCAAGGTAATAATCAATAGAAAATTCAATATTTTGAGTTGAGAGAGGATGGAATCCTCATGTATAGGGGCAGAGTTTATGTGCCTAATTCTCAGGAGTTGAAAAACATGGTCTTGAGAGAGATGCATAATGTGCCTTATTCTGGGAACCCAGGTTACCAGAAAATAATTGCAGCTGTCAAGAGCCAATATTTATGGCCAGACATGAAGAAAGAGATGGCTTATTATATAGCCATATGTCTTGAATGTCAAAAGGTAAAGGTTGAGCACAAACACCTAGTTGGTTTGTTTCATCCATTGCCCATTCCTGACTGGAAATGGGAAGTGATAACAATTGATTTTATCACCAAGTTAACCAGAATAGTGAAGAAACATGACTCCATCATGGTGGTGGTGAATAAGATCACTAAAGATGCTCATTTTATTCTAGTGAAGCTAACTCAAAAGGTAGCAAACATTGTAGATGTTTATACGAGGGAAATTTCCAGGCTGCATGGTCTACCTAAGGCAATTGTTTCTGACAGATATCCCAAATTTACATCAAATTTTTGGAATGGGTTATTCAAAGGATTTGGGACAATTCTGAGTTTTATCAAAACATATCATCCAAAGTCATATGGGAAAATAGAAAGGGTCAATTAGGTGATTGGAGATGTTAAGGATGTGTGTGATGGATAAACCATCAAAATGGGAAGATTATCTACACTTAATTGAGTTTTATTATAATAATGGGTATCTTGCATCTTTGAAGATAAGCCCATTTGAATAATTATATGGAAAAAAGTGCAATATGCCAGTGTGCTGGGAAACATCGGTAGACAGAGAAATGGTTGGGACAAAATTGCTTAGGGAAAGGGAAGAACAAATGGAGAAGATAAAAAAGAATTTAAAGGCTTCCCAAGATAGGAAGAAAAGTTATGCAAATAAGGCCATAACTCACAGAGAGTTTAAATTGGTCAACCATGTGTTCTTAAAAGTGAAGGCCAAGAGAAGTTCCCTGAAGCTAGGGATCTGTTCAAAACTAGAAGCAAGATATTGTGGACCCTTTGAAATCCTAGAGAGGACTGGTGTCGTTGCATACATGCTTGCACTACCTGCATCCATGTGCATTCATAATGTATGCCATGTATCTTTTCTTCAAAAGTATGTACCTGATGCTAATCATGTAATTTATTGGAATGTGATCCAAGTGGAGAAAGAAGGAGACTTATGAGTTCAACCGGTGTGCATAATGGATCGAAAAGTCAAGCTTCTCCATAATCGAGAAATAGGAATGGTAAAGGTCCAGTGGACCTGTTATGGTCCCGAAGATGCAACTTGGGAACACGAAGATGCCATGCAGAAGGACTACCCACATCTTTTTGAAGATTTTTGAAGATTTTTTATTGTACATGTGTATATAATGCACTAAGGAAAGTGCATAAATAAGGGAGAGGGGAATGTAATACCCATAGGTTGGGCCCCAATTTTAAATGTACATATAACCTGGTGAGCTAGGAGATTTTTAGGCTAAAGTGTCTATGTGATTCTCAAGTCAGAGAGCCTAGATACTAAAAGGCCAGTGAGCCTATCATTGTAATATGTAATCACACTTGGATTTTTAATAAAATACATCATTGTTGTAGACCAACCAAAAAAAAATAGTATAGGGGGATAGAACTCCACTAGAAAGGAAGGTGGGAATAAGAGTCTAGGAAGGGGGACTAAGCCAAGGGGGCTTAAGCCCAAGGGAATATTATATTAATATTTACTAAAGTATAATTTATGTGATATTTTAATCTAAGTCCTCAGGATGGGGAACACATCAGCCAAGTGGGGACCATGTAGTTTCCCACATGAAAAGTGTCAAGTTGGGAAAATGCATACATAAAGTTGGGAAATAGTGTATTTTCCATCATCCTTACCATGAGTTGATCATAATTCTCACTATTTTGGTGGTCATCCATACCTTCCTTCCATCACCATTCATTCATGTACTTGGGAGCTTTTGAAAGTTGTTGGTATCCAGTCAACCTAGGTAGTTTGAGCTGAAGAAGCAGGTTGTCATGCCTATGTGCATGTTGAAGAAGTAGGTTTTTAGGCCCGTGATCATTCTCTTTAGGTGGGATAAATGTTGGGAATTATTTTCTCTGTGTGATAGGAAATAGCTACATAGTCTGAGACTTTCTATCCAGCTTGTTGATAAATCCTCGAAAAAGGAAGTGGGGTAGTTGAAGGACTATTGAGAAAGGAAGGGGCATACTTCCTAGGGTGGGATAGTCTGTTGTAAATGAAAGGTTGTAGGCTAGTTGCAGCTATTGGAACCTTGACATGAGTTTTATTGTGTTGGTTATACCTTAGTCTGGCTTAGGAAGCCTTCCTTGGTGGAGTTTCTAGCCTCAACTCGGGGGTGACTTGCCGCTGAGAGTTTTATGAGAAGTAGGGCCTATGGATGGGAGGAAATTCTGAGGTCTACATGCAGTTGGTGAATTATTAAAAATATAAGTGTTATTTTATCAGTGGTTTTTTTATGCTACTTATTGTGTGATGCTTATATAAATTTTTTCATGTTTATTATATGTGTTTATGCATGAATTGTATGTTTTTTGCATTGCATAATTACTGCATATGCAGAGCATGTTATAAATTAAATAGTATAAGAGAGGAATTTTTGTGTGGCATGGCCCAACTTGGGGTTGGGGATGCTACATTGTGGTATTAGAGAAAATTTATGAGTTGATGGTAACATGGTACGTTACACAAATCCTCTCTAAGGGATCTATATCCTCTAGGTGGGATATGAGAACCATCAAGATTTTTTTCAAAACACATATCAAATTCAGGGCCTTTACCATGGCCAAGGGATAAGAACAAGGGCCTTAGGCCCTAAATGAATATTTCTCATGCTCAATGGATTAGTAAGGCCTCTAACTAAGAAAATGGGAACCATGGTTAACATATTTTTCACAATAAGAATGGGTATCTGGGCCTTGACCATGGCCAGAGGATAAAAATAAGGGCCTCGTTTCCTAAACAAAAATTTCTTGCACTAAATTTCTATGAACAAGAAATTTGAATTGGAATATGGGCAATCTTACCCATTATTTTGCATAGGGGTAATCCCACTGCTTTTCTTCACCACCCTCATGATTTTCATCACTAACATCCTTGGATATTTGGGGGACTTATTTGTTTTTATGGTTCATAATGAGTTAGAGAATTTGATGGCATGTTGTTTAATCATATGATGATGCATAGTCCCTTTGTTGAAGCACCCTAGGGTTTGAGCATGATATTGGATTCATTCATATTTTTTGGCATCTTCATAGTTCCCAATGCAGTTCATATTTCCCAAGGCATCTTCATGTATCTCGAGGTAGTTCATGGTTCCTAATTCATTGTTCAAAAAAATTTGGGGTTACTTCTTCATGCATTGAGATTCTCATGCCATGACATGTCCTAGTTTCTTGAGTTCTCACTTTGTTCACCATTTGGAGGAACGTGTCACTTAATTTTAGGGTACATCCACTTTGGAGATTGCATTAAAGGTTATATTTGGCATGTGCATACTTGCTAGGCCATCCCATGACTTGAGGGTATGATTCACATGACTTGTGGAGGATTTCCACATCTTTAATACATCATATATATATATATTTGGATCTAATTTGGAGGGGCTTCCCCCTTTGGAGGATTATTAATAGTGATTTCTATGCCCTTTTCACCTTGGAGACTTATGCATCCACCTTGAGGAGACCTAGGAAGGTTGAATTGCAAACTTTGAGAAGTTTGTTGAGAATATAGATACTTTGGGGGCCTTTGGAGCCTAGGTGTTTCATGTTGACTTACCTTCTTCCCTCATTTATGGAGACATTCCTCTCTTTTGGGGTTGTTTTACTTGGATCATTGTACATATGGCTTGACCACCCCATATTTTATGTAGTTTAGACTAGATAGTTGGAGGAGAATATTGTTTTATCCCTCACTAGGCTTGATCTAAGGATCTCACATGAGATATTGTTATTTTATCATAAAGGAAGTTTAGAAACACTCTATATAAAGAGGTTCCCTTCCTCATTATCACTCATGGTTGGATTTTTTTGAGATTTCACTCCTTGGATCTTAATTGACATATCTTTCTTGGAGCATATGGTTGTCTAAAGGGTTCTTTATTTGTGGATTATTGTTGTTGATTCTTGAAGTTTATCTATCTTGATTCATATTTCATGCTTAAGTATTAATGGTGCAATTCTCAAGTCTTCATAAGCTAACTAGATCGATCCATTTGAAGGGTAAAATCTACCATTCAGACAGAAGACATTGTAGGGTAATTCCTTTCTTCTTCATTTTTTGGTTTGGAAATTATTTGTTTCCTTTCTTTGTTTTTCCTCTGGATCCCTTGAAAAAATATCAAGTAAGTTTACCAAGCCATAGTTGATCTTGCTGGTGAAGGTTATTCATGTGAGGATCCCTTCTTGTTGAACCTTGATTTTCATTATTTATCTTGATTGGATGAGGGATTATTCTTCCTTTTGGTTCTAATCCTTGAAATAAATATACCAACTCTTAAGAGGGTTTATTATTGACCTCATAATCCATTTGATTCACGTTGACTCCATTTCCCTTGTTGGATTTGGCATTGATCTCTAATTCCTTCCATCACCTGTTTTAAAATCCCCAAAACTATGTTTTACTAAGGCTACTCTAAACTTCACCTTGTGCCTCATTGCTTGGCCTTAGTGATCCTAATACAGATACCCCCCTTGGGATGTGTTATCTCCTCAAATGACATAGTCAACTTTTTTAATTTTAGGCGATAGGAGGTCATTGAAAAATACTTTTTCTAATTTTTTTAAGGTTCATTTTTCAGAGCCTTATGTCTATAATAACGTTTGAAAAACATTGGATTTTGTTTTTTCTTCAAAAGAGTCAAAACTCAGGTTTCATTCGCTAAGCGATTTTCCAAAAGGGCTTCTAAGCCACCGAAATCCTAGCTTTCGGCAGCTTAAATGTGAAATTTGGGGCTCTCCTAGCCACCGAAAGCACAAAAATTATGCGTTTTTACTTCGTTGAGTCATCATTTTCAAATGATTATTTTGAGCGACTGGAAGATCGTTTTGAGAAATGGTCGGAGAATTTTGTTCCTAGCATGTCAAAGACCAATAACCTCTCTCAATTTTCCTACAGGTGTCATATATTGGGAGAATCAAACTCATCTCTGAGCCCTAATTTTCGGATCTCAGAATTTCCTTGTTTGACACATGTTTTGGAAATGAAGATCACGGGAAAATGAAAATGAATATCAAAGAAATGAGAGAGGTTTTTTCTCAAAACAAAACGATATACAAAAACTTTCTCAGTTTTCAAAAATATATTTTTATTTGAGATATATACGTGAATCTTTGAGAGGAGTATTTTCAGAATTTTCAGGGGCTTAGGCGAACATTTCAATTGTTCATTAGCCACCGAAAGCACAAATAGGGAAGAGAGGCATTATTTTCGCACAGATCCAAGTTTTTCTTCCAAATACCTTGAGGATGGTTTCTAATGATAGATAATAATTAATGGCATCATTATTTGGTTTCTGTTCCAGTTTTAAAGGATGCCGGTAAGAGGAGAAGATTGAGTTTGCTGCCTAATTTTGGCAAAACATTAAAGATCTACCATCTTATGAAGATCTACTACAACTGTCAAAGACTTTAAAGACTTTGAAGATCATTGGAGATAAGATGTTGACCTATGAAATATGATCTTTTCCTATTTTCATAAATTTGTTTTGACTTTCTATTATTAGTATATTCAGATCCAGTTTTATAGGATCTTGAACTTTCATGTAAAGGCTATAAAGCCTACACTTTATAAGTATTGGGGGTGGTTCATACTTTGAGGCTAAGAGAGATTCGATTTTTAGATCAACTATGATGCTACTGTAGTCAGACCTTTCCTTAAATATATCTAGGTTTGCAAGCTTCTTTCATTGATGTTATCAGATTTCTTCTTTCTTATCTATCTATGCTTATGAGTTGAATGTTATTCTTTGTCTATGCTTATATAATCCATAGGTGATTTTCATCTCACTATCTGATTGTTAAGCAAAGGATCATAAGTTGTTATGCTAGTTTATAGACCCATCATACCTATTTTTTTATATATGTGTGATCTGGTTTATTTATTAGATTCTATTCTATTTGATACTCAACCTGTCTGATTTCATCTCTTGAGAGCCTTGTATTGTTTGAATATCCCTAGATAGTATTGAATACACAGTCCAGTTAGTTAGATATTCATCTTGATCCAACCCCACCCTTATCATTGAGTGAACCATTACAATATTAGTTAAGTTACCAGGCATCTCTGAGATACAACCTAGGAGAGTTTCCTGGAGTGATAACAAATTGGCGCCATTGCTGGTGAGAGGAGATTGAAGCTAAGATTCCTTGGGAAATGGCATGGATCCATCTTTGATGATAGACAAAGATTGGACATATAAGTTGGTTGTAATTATCTATCTGGTTAATCCACAGTTTCAAGGTGGCTTCAAAGAGATCTCATTCTAGAGCAAATCCAGAAAGGCCACTTACAACACATGTTTTAGATCCAGAGAATATCACCAGAAGAGGGAGATCTCTTCAAAGACAAACTTCCAGAGCAGGAAAGACATCTAGATCAGGTATCTCAAGAGGTACCACTTCTTTATCTATACCTTGAAAACCTTCCTTTAATTCTACTTCTATTGAAGCTTCCTGTTCTCAAAAAATTGTAAGAAAATCAGAAATTTTGAAAGGTGATGAGCCTTCAATAGATTCTACTGTTATAGATCTTATTTCTGAGCATATTTCTTTACATAATTTAGATAAAGAGATTTCACAATCTACCCTGGAAGAGGACTACTCCTCTTCTCTAATTTCTTTACAAACAGAACCAGAAAAACTCTACTCTTATACTCATACCAGTTTGCCTGTAGTAGAGTCTGTTATCCAAGACTTGTTTGTAAAAGGAGAAGAAAATTTAACCCTGCTACTAGGGAAGATTTACAAAGCCTTATATTTCCTTGATCCATCCAAGTTTAATAAGACTCCACTGGGAAGGATCTAGCTGACAGAAGATGAAGAAGCTAAATTTCAAATCCAGGTGTCAGTTCATTAGTCTGCTTCATGAATTGTTGTATTTCTTTATCAACTCTTTCATGTTGTTCCCTTTGCATGTAAAGAGAATTATTTTATGTTTTGTATATTCAGAAAATCATCATCCTTCTTGTATACATCCGTCTTTAAAAGAGGAAATCTTGCAGCCCTATATTGTAGATGTTGATTAATTATCTTCACCACAACCTGTTCTTAAATATGAGTCTTTCATTCCCTTGCCTATTGAATCTGATCACTCTTATGATTTTGTAAAGATTAAAATTGATTCTAAACCTGTCTAGAGCTCAGCTCCTTTTGGCATTATTGTTGAACCCTGTCATCAACCTATTGAATCTCATGATCATCTAGTTGCCTTTCAAATTAAGATTAGAATGAATATGTTCAAGCCTTTAAGGTTGCCCTATCTCCTTCATCCTTATCCTCTTGATTGTTATGAATATCTTCCTCGGTTTTCTGGAGAGAACCAAGTTTCAACTGAGAGGCACTTGGAATCCTTTGAAGATTTTGTTGATCGTTTTCGGATTGTTCATGAAGATGTGATCATGAGATTTTTCACCAAGTCTTTGATTAGACATGTTTTTGCATGGTTTAAAGGTTTGAGAGCTGATTCTATTGGCTCTTGGGTCGAGTTATCAAATGCCTTTTTGAAGTATTGGGGTGACAACAAATCTCTTGATTTGTACCTCGCTGATTTTTATGCTTTGAAGAGAGAGAAGGGTGAAGCTTTGTCTGTTTTCAATCGAAGGTTTTACAGCTACTATCATGACATGCCTTTGGAGATCCGGCCTACAGAGACAACTACCATGATATATTATGTTATGAGATTGCATTCAAAACTTTCCCTTCTTCTGCTAGAAAGAAGGTCTTCATCTCTAAGGAGCTTGTTTTAAGATGCTCAATAGGTGGAGGAGAACATTCATGCTTCCAGAAGGATTCGAGAGCAGATTGACTTTGAAGACCTGTATGCACAAGAGCAAAAAGACTATCAGTACATTTCGGATTCAGAGAAAGAAAGCAATGAGTATGAAAAAAATATGGAACAACAGCCTGAAGGTGAGTGTATTTCAGATACAGAATCAGATTCTTCAGTATATGCGGAGTATTCTAGAGACATATATGCATGTGAAGTTTATGATCAGTTTGTAAACCAGGATGAGCCTATGATAACTGATGATTGTATATGCAACTATATGTTTTCAACTGATCTTTATTCATATGATGTAAGACCTATTCTATCATCATATTCTGTGCATTTGTATGAGGAGGAAGTTACAATGATTGATGATCAACCTATGATCACAAGAGAACAAGAAAGTCATCAATTTTCCAGCAGAGGAGCAATCATGGTTGTGCCAATGTTCTCCTTAGACCAGCATGTTTCTGATCTCGGTTTCAAAGACCCGGTGGCAGCCTTCATGGACTTATACTTTTCAGAGAACCCGAAGATTTCAGAGTTCCTTAGCTTGCCATTGTTTATGGGTGAGTATGGTTTCCTGAAAGACTTTTTATCACTGTTGTTACATGTCAAACATCATTTACTGATCAATGATAAAGATGATATTTCTTCAGTATTAAAATTGCTTGGATGGTTGTTATGGAAATCAACCTTTACCTAACCTGAATTCAGATCCAGTTAGAGTAGGAGAATAAGATCATTTTTTTTAGCAAGTGGTTTCTTTCAGTTGTTGGTTGTTAAATAAACAGAGTAGGCTATAGGCAGGTTACATGTAGGCTACAGGTTTGCAGGGGATCAGTTCTAAAGGCCAAATGACTCCATAGCCCAATGTTAAAGACGACTGGAACTAGGTTCTTGAAAACCTCACAGGGAGGTATCTATCCTTGATGGAGCCAGATGTTATCTCCTCAAATGACATAGTCAAATTTTTTAATTTTAGGTGATAGGAGGTCATTGAAAAATACTTTTCTAATTTTTTTAAGGTTCATTTTTTAGAGCCTTATGTCTGTAATAAAGTTTGAAAAACATTGGGTTTTTTTTTTTCTTCAAAAGAGTCAAAACTCAGGTTTCGGTAGCTAAGTAATTTTTCAAAAGGGCTTCTAATCCATCGAAAGCCTAGCTTTTGGCAACTTAAACGCGAAATTTGGGGCTCTCCTAGCCACCGAAAGCAAAAAAATTATGTGTTTTTACTGGGTTGAGTCATCATTTTCAAATGATTATTTTGAGCGACTAGAAGATCATTTTGAGAAATGGTCAGATAATTTTGTGCCTAACAGGTCAAAGACCAATAACCTCTCTCAATTTTCCTGCAGGTGTCATAGATTGGGATAATTGAATTCATCTCTGAGCCCTAATTTTCGGATCTCATAATTTCCTTGTTTGACACATGTTTTGGAAATGAATATCACGGGAAAATGAAAACGAATCTCAAAGAAATGAGAGAGGTTTTTTCTCAAAACAAAACAATCTACAAAAAAATCTCTCATTTTTCAAAAATCTATTTTTATTTGAGATATATAGGTGAATCTTTGAGAGGAATATTTCCATAATTTCCGGGGGCTTAGGCAAACATTTCAACTATTCATTAGCCACCGAAAGCACAAACAGGGCAGAGAGGCATTGTTTTCACACAGATACAAGTTTTTCTTATACAAATACCTTGAGGATGGTTTCTAATGATAGATAATAATTAATGGCATCATTATTGGGTTTCTGTTCCAGTTTTAAAGGATGTCAGCAAGAGGAGAAGATTGAGTTTGCTACCTAATTTTGGCAAAACATTGTCTTTTAGACAAAGGTGGAAAATTCGAATTATCTACCAGCTTATGAAGATATACTACAGTTGTCAAATACTTTGAAGACTTTGAATATCATTGGAGATAAGATGTTGACCTATGAAATATGATCTTTTCCTATTTTCATAAATTTGTTTTGACTTTCTATTATTAGTATATTCAGATCCAGTTTTATAGGATCTTGAACTTTCATGTAAAGGATATAAAGCCTACACTTTATAAGTATTGGGGGTGGTTCAGCCTTTGAGGCTAAGAGAGATTCGATTTTGAGTTCAACTATGCTGCTACTGTAATCAAACCTTTTCTTAAATATATCTAGGCTTGCAAGCTTCTTTCATTGATGTTATCAGATTTCTTCTTTCTTATCTATCTATTCTTATGAGTTGAATGTTATTCTCTATCTATGCTTATATAATCCATAGGTTATTGTCATCTCACTATCTGATTGTTAAGAAAAGGATCATAATTTGTTATGCTAGTTTCTAGACCAATCGTACCTATTGTTTTATATATGTGTGATCTGGTTTATTGATTAGATTCTATTCTATTTGATACTCAACCTGTCTGATTTCATCTCTTGAGAGCCTTGTATTGTTTGAATATCCCTAGACAGTCTTGAATACACAATCCAGTTAGTTAGATATTCATCTTGATCCAACCCCACACTTATCATTGAGTGAACCATTACAAGATTAGTTAAGTTACCAGGCATCTCTGAGATACAACCTAGGAGAGTTTCTTGGAGTGATAACAGGATGAAGGAGAGCTATCTTAAAGTGGAGAGGATGTGTTAATAAGGTGATAGATGTGACCACCTTAACAGTTTCCCCTTGAGTTCTACCTTGTGGATTATGGATTTTATCATTAAGTATAATTTCAGTGGTAACATGCACCATTAGTATATTTTTCACAATAAGAATGGGTATCGCAACCTTGACCATGATGGAGGGAGGAAAGCAAAGGCCTCATTCCATAAACAAGAATTTATCATGTTGAATGGCTATAAACAAGGCCTCCAACTGTGAATATGGGCACCACTTGTATATTTTTCATAATAAGTTCGTGTCTCAAGATCCTTACCATGGTTGAGGGATGAAAGCAAGGGCCTTAGAACCTAAACAAATCTTTTTTAGTTTTGTGTCCATGAACAAGGCCTTAAACCACCACGTAGATCATCTATATGGCATCTCTAGTGTCAACGGGGTATTTAACATCATTAATATGTTTTAGGCCTTTTTGTGGGATCTTAAGTGCCATTAGTATGTTTTTCACAATAATAATGGGTCTCATATTCTACACCATGGCTAGGGGAGGAAAATAAGGCCACCAGGACCAAAAAAATGTTTCTACATGTCAATGGCCATGAACAAGGACTCACACCACCACATAGATCCTCTAAAAGGGATTTTTAGTCTACAGGGGGCATATTTCATACCACTAATAGGTTTTAGGCCTTTGTGATGGATATTTGGAACCATTGGTGTATTCTTCATAATAAAAATGTGTCTCGAGGCCTATACCATGGACAAGGGTGGAAAATAAGGGATTCATATGCAAATAAAATCCTCCTATGCTCAATGACCATGGACAAGTCCTTGAACCACCACATATATCCTCTCTAATATATTAGGGCCTCTGAGTGGGATATGAGCTCCACTAGGATATTTTTCACAACACATATTGGACTTAGTTCCTTTATCATGGCCAAGGGAGAAAAGTAGTGGCCTTGGACCCTAAAAAAAAATCCATTTTTCTCCATGGACATAAACAAGGCCTTTGACTAGGAATATGGGCCCCATTAGTCTATTATTCCTAATAAGAATGGGTCTCAGGACCTCTACCATGGCTAAGGGAGGAAAAAAAAGGACTTATGCCCTAAACAAGTATTCTCAAGCATAATGTCCATGAAAAATTCCTTGAACCACCACACATATTATGTTTAATAGATATTTAGTCTCTACATGGTATATGGCCACCATTCATAGGTTTTGAGAACCACATTTGGGTCACAAGGCCTTCAGTTTGGACCTGAATGCCATTAGGAGGTTTTGTACACCACATAATGCACATTAGGGCCTTGAACATGGTTAGGGAAATAATATAAGGTGTTAAGACCCTATTTGAATCTTCTTGGGACCAAGCTTCATGTAGAACTCCTCAAAAATTACACAAGACCTTTATGGGGGATATTTGGCCTTTGTACTAGAGGATCTTCGGTGCCATTAGTATGTTTTAGACAATAAAAATGGGTCTCGGGGCATATACCATGTCCAAGGGAGGAAAACAAGGGACTTAGGCCCAAAACGAATATTCTCAAGCTTGATGACCATAAACAAGGCCTTGAACCACAACATTGATCATATTAAAGGGATATATGGCCTTTGAGTGGGATATGGGCACCATTAGGACTTTATTCACAAAACATATGAGTGTCGATGAATGTACCATGGATGGAGAAGGAAAACATGGAACTTAAGTACTAAAAAAATATTTCTCATGCACAATGGCCATGAATAATGCCTTCGCTTTAGAATATGGGAACCATTAGTATGGTTTTCACAATAAGAATGGCTCTTAGGACCCCTATTAGGGCCAAGGGAGAAAAACAAGGGCCTTAGGCCCTAAACAAATATTCTCAAGCTTCATGGTCGTGAATAATGCCTCGAAAAGAAACATAGATCCTATCTAAAGGATCTCTAGCCTCTAGGTGGGATATGGGTGCCATTAATAAGTTTTCAACACCACAGTTAGGTCTCGAGGCCTCTAGGTTGGATCTCAGTGCCACTAGGAAGTATTTCACACCACATAATGCACTCAGATCCTTAAACATGGTTATGGAAGGAACATAAGGTTCTAAGTCCCTATATGAATATTCTCGAGATCAAGCTTCATGCAGTAGTCCTCAAACAACCACACAAGACCTTTGTAGGGGATGTTTGTCCCTTTTGGGGTATATTTGGTGGCATTAGTTTGTTTTGCATAATAAAAATGGGTCTTATGGCCTATAAAATAGACAAGGGAGGGAAAAAAGGGCCTTAGGCCTAAAATGAATCTACCTGAGCTTAATGACCATGAATAAGGTCTCAAACAACTAGAAAAAACATCTCTAAGGGATATATATCCTCCAAGTGGGATATGGACACTATTAGGAGTTTTCTTGCAACACATATGGGATTCAAGGCATGTATCATGACTAGGGTAGGAAAACAATGGCCTTTGGTGTTAGTAAAACAAGATCACGGAGAAATAAAATAAGACAAATCCATAAATAAAACACAGAAGATACATAATACAATAGAGACACAGATATATGTGGTTCACCCAGTGTGGGCTACGTCCACCAGATAAATTTCTAGGTCCTTCCTTTATTATCCAGCAAATGAAGGGATACAACCTACAACACACCCATTGCAAATTCCTCTTCTTTCTCTCATAGAATCCTCTCTTAGAATACAATATTCGCAATGATGCAACATAATCGCAATACAATTCCCTCGTAAAAGAGGGTTTCCTTCTAGGGAAAAAAAACTCTAACATAACTTCTACCGTCATATATGTGACCTTATAATGAACAGTCCAGATTTACTATGAAATTACAATATACATTTACAAGGAAATTTTTCCTTCGGGTGCTTCGCCCCCAAACCCCCGTCGAGGGCCCACTTCCACTTGGATCCCACAGGGAGGGAAATCCCCCCCTGCAACCCCCTCGCGTGGAGGAGTGTACATTATTTTGGGGTGTACATTCTTCATGGGGTATAAACATGGTTGAAAACAAATACCTATGAATCAAGAAGATAATCGGGCTCCACAACCAATAATCTCCCACTTAGAGACTGATCTCAATAACTCCACCGTTGTTGTATCTGTTGGCCTATAATCCTTCTTGGACCTGGAAAATTTATCATCTTCACCTTCACGCTTGAAGACCAACTAAAACTGAGCAGGAACTCAGTTTCTCCCTGGTTACTCCCTTTTTTAACATCTTTGCAGGATTCTAGCTAGTATGTATCTTTTCCAACTTCAAATTTCCATCTTCCAATATGGATTGTATGAAATGATACCTGAGTTATACATGCTTAGTATTCGAATGGAAGGTTGAGTTCTTTGCAAGATCAATGACACTCTCACTGTCATAGTACAACCTTATACTATTCTCCTACTTCTTTCCCAATTCCTCCATAAACCTTTGTAACCAAATCATTTCTTTACTAGCCTCTGTATCAACAACATACTCTAATTTTTTTGTTGAAAGTGAAACAACATTTTGCAGTTTTGAAATCCAACTGATTGTTGTTCCACCTATAGTAAAAAAATACCTTGTGGTGCTCCTCCTACTATCTTTATCACCTGTCATATCTGAATCAACATATCCCTGTAGAACGGTTTTTGAACCTCCAAAACATAATGCATGAGTATCAGTACTTCTCAAATACCTCACAATCCACTTTACTTCCTCCCAATGTTCTTTACTTGTATTTTTCGTATACCTTCTCACAACTCCCACTGCATGTGCAACATCTGGTCTTGTGCAAACCATCACATACATCAAGATGCCAATTGTTGATGAATAAGGGACCATGGACATGTATTCTATCTCCTCGTGTGTCTTGGGACACATTTCCTTAGTTAATTTGAAATGGTTGGCAAAAGGTGTACTAATTGATTTTTCATTCCGCATTCTAAACCTCTCCAACACCTTCTATATGTACTCACCTTGAGACAGTGTCAATTTGAAATTTTTATTGTCTCTTGTTATTCTGAGACCAAGGATTTTCTTTGTATCACCCAAATCCTTCATCGCAAATGAATCAGCTAATTTATTCTTGAGCATATTTATATCCTAAATATTAGACCCTATAATAAGCATGTCATCTACATACAATAGAAAGATAATATAGCTTACATTTTCTATCCTTTTAAAATAAACACAGTGATCAGAATGTCATCTACTATAACCTTGTTCTGTCATTGTTGGCCCTTGACCAAGTTTTGGGAAATACTTGGTCATATGTGAATGGAGGAAGCCCTAAGGCAGATCCAGAACTAGCATAACCCCAGAAAGAATCAGAGAATATATTACTACAGATGAAAGGCACCTTGATTGATCACCGACATGTCAAGTTAGCAGAGATCTTTAAAGAAAAAGAATGCATTGAGGTAATAATAGGAGACTTCGACATTGACTGTGTTCTGGATGAGGAAACACAGGTGAATGTTATGACAGAAAGAACTTGGGAAGCTATAGGAAGGCCTGCTATGATCCCTTCACTAAGCGGAATAGGATTATTCAGAGGAAAATTGGTAAACGTATGTGGAAGGCTCACCCGAATATCTATGAATGTCAATGGAACTTCGACAGAGGAAGATTTTGAGATAATCAAATTTATTGAAGACAGTGCCCCATTTACTATGCTACTTGGAAGACCTTGGATTGAAAGAGATCAAGCCAGGAAGAAGGAAGAAGAAAAGGTATTAGAACAACAGAGACAAGAGTTAAAAGATTTCATGACCAGAAGGTTCGTGCAGTTGATTAAAGAACAGGAGGACAAATCGAAGCTACTTAGCACTAGAAGCTCAGATGTCGAAGCTGCAAGAGAATTAGAGGACCCACAGAATATTGGAGTATCTGTATCAGATATAGACGAAGTAGTAACCTTGATTCGTGGTAGAGAACCTCAACAGTGCGAAGTGACTATGCCAAAGGAAAATAGGAATCAGAACGGAAAAAGACAGATCGAGTTGAAGATTACTGGGAAGAAGGATAGAAAGTTAAGTAAGAAGAGGGTGAAGATTGAAAAGTTATAGGAGATTCTAGATGGAACATCGCAGAAATAAAAATTACAGAATGAGAGCTTCGCCAAGATATCAGAACAACGACCTATGGCACTTCGTCGTGGCAAAGCGATATAGTCATTGGAACGATATACTCATTCGACTTCTGCCCCAAATGGACAGAAAAGCATTAAAGGATCATCACTAGACCATTGGACCGTGCCATAATGGACATATCAATGTTAATGGAAGATTCATGCCCGTTGCAAGCAGACCGTTGTTGAATTTCTTATTTAGTTCAACACGCCATGCACAAAGAACACTTTTTCCAACTGAGAATTAGAAGCATGCAGACTAGTAATTGTATACAGTGGTCATTGCGATCTAGTTGGCCATCCTAGTGCAGTATCTGAGATCATTGTGACCCCCGATTATTATTTTCCAAGTGCATATGTCCGACGAGATCACCGCAGTTGAAGAATCCATCACAGAGGTCCTCCTCGATTTAATGACTGTGAGAGTCATGTCGGTCTATCAGGACGGTCTGGCTCGAGTAGTGGAAGGAGAAGCTGCTACTCCTCTTGTTTGTTGGCATAGGGGCAAACCCAAGGTTCACTCCAAGAGCGCACCAACAAGCCCTAGCTATTGGCCCTTTCGGCAACACCCAAGAAGTAGATGCAGTCTCACCCGAAGTAGATTATTAACGCCTGTGTGACTAGTGCTTGAATTATTCACTTCGGCTTTGGTCGGGCCGTTTCAGAAAAAAAAAATCCTGCAATGTAGACCACTCACCGTCATCACCTCTATCCAACACAAAATGTACTTCTGCCACAATCTGTCTCTCCTTGCAGTGGCTCCATCCACAGATCTGGAAACATGCAGAATAGATCGGGTGCCTTTCCCTTCAACAGAGGTTGTCGATCACCACAATCTTCATCTGTCGAAATGATCTCTGCAACTTCATACCCTTCACCTAAGCTTTCTCTTTATTGGCAGCTCTCGTCTGGAAGGTCGTCTCATGTTCCAGCAGATCTAGGTTTCATCCTCTACGGTATTCATTCTCTCCAGCGACCTTTTCCTTTTTGCTGGTGGCTTTGTGAACATGCAACTCTTTGACACTTCCACAGGGGCCTACAATTCACAGTGATCTGCTCTCTCCATGTGATCTCCAAACTGTAATCTTCCAACACAGCTTGCAATGAATAGATATCCACGAGAGATGATGGATATAGTCATATCCTCAATGCGCGATTTAGAAAGGCATCTTATTTTGCTCGTCCCAAAGGTTGACTCTCACTTGGTGATTTCAGCCTCTTCTATGCCATCATCTTCACAACAACCTCCACTACTGCCAGCACTTCTCTCAGGCTTAACAGATCCCGTTGGTATCATTGTCACTCTTCACGTGACTTCCTTCTAGACTCACCCCACAGTCTCCTTCTCACAGGATTTACAGATTTGCGATCCTCCGACAGATGAGTGTTTCCCAATGATCAACCAAGAGGAGATGTGGGCACATCCTCGATAGATCTAGACCCGACCTCCATAGTCCCAAATCCACTCTACACATAGGCAACCCGAGCTTAGTCCGGAAATGTATTGAGGTGATCCACACATTTTCAACTCAACAATGGCTTTCCGTTGCCAATTTGGAGTCTGTCTGGAACAAATATTACACATATCGATACACAGATCCATATATCCACCCTCAAATCTATCAGGTGAACAATGGAATCCATCCTCATTAACATTATGCGTAACAAGGAATGACCATCAACACACAATGATCAACAACCAGGTGCCTCTCTTCAAAAGCAGGTCCACGCATTGTCTTCATGCTCAACCTCCTCAAGATCCAAGACTCGATCCTGCGACTACTTCATGCTCGGAGTCCAAAAACCCCTACCTGCCTGACATCATGGAAACCTCCATGTCCCACGAGTTGTAGTGATGGCTGCCAAAAAAACCCTGAGAGTTGCAGCCATGCTTATACCATCTCCTCTGCAAACTTCACCCGCTCCACAGACAACCTTCACGCAAGTTGTCCCGATATCCAAAATGGCCTCACACAAATCTAGTCCTTCTGCTCAATGTCTTCATGTCTCCCCTTTCGGTGCTCCTGTATTCTCTCATAACACTTCGCTCTGATACCATTTGTTGGGCAGCGGAATCCCACAGACAACAATACAATACAACAAAAACCAGAGAAAAAGAAAAACAAACAGGCACAGAATGTGTGAGCACAAAATGCAGTCACACATGAGGCACAAAATTTACGTGGTAAAACCTTCTAACCTCCAAAGGGAAGCATCCATGGGACAATGGAAATCATTTTATTATCAAGAACCAGGAGATTACAACCACAACTTGGCCACAGAGCTAGGGCCTAAGGCAGATCCAGAACTAGCAGAACCCTAGAAAGAATCAGAGAAGATATTACTGCAGATGAAAGGCACCTTGAATGATCACCAACATGTCAAGTTAGCAGAGATCTTTAAAGAAAAATAATGCATCGAGGTAAGAATAGGAGACTTCGACATTGACTGTGTTCTGGATGAGGAAACACAGGTCAATGTTATGACAGAAAGAACTTGGGAAGCTATAGGAAGGCCTGCTATGATCCCTTCACTAAGCGAAATAGGATTATTCAGAGGAAAAATGGTAAGCCTATGTGGAAGGCTCACCCGGATATCTATGAATGTCAATGGAACTTCGACAGAGGAAGATTTTGAGATTATCAAATTTATTGAGGACAATGCCCCATTTACTATGCTACTTGGAAGACCTTGGATTGAAAGAGATCAAGCTAGGAAGAAGGAAGAAGAAAAGGTTTTAAAACAACAGAGACAAGAGTTAAAAGATTTCATGAACAGAAGGATCGTGCAGTTGATTAACGAACAGGAGGACAAATCGAAGCTACTTAGCGCTAGAAGCTCAGATGCCGAAGCTGCAAGAGCATTAGAGGACCCATAGAAGACTGGAGTATCTGTATCAGATATAGACGAAGTAGTAACCCTAAGTCATGGGAGAGAACCTCAGTAGCATGAAGTGACTATGCCAAAGGAAATTAGGAATCAGAATGGAAAAAGACAGGCCGAGTTGAAGATTACTTGGAAGAAGGATAGAAAGTTAAGTAAGAAGAGGGCGAAGATTGAAAAGTTATAGGAGATTCTAGATGGAACATCGCAGAAAGAAAACTTGCAGAATGGGAGCTTCACTGAGATATCAGAACAACGACCTATGGCACTTCACTGTGGCGAAGTGATATAGCCATTGGACCGATATACCCATTCGACTTCCACCTGAAATGGACATAAAATCATTAAAGGATCATCACTAGACCATTGGACCACACCATAATGGACAGATCAACATTAATGGAAGCTTCATGCCCATTGCAAGTAGACAATTGTTGAATTTATTATTTAGTTCATCGCGCCATGCACGAAGAACACTTTTTCCAACTAAGAATTAGAATCCCGCAGACTAGTAATTATATACAGTGGTCATTGCGATCTGGTTGGACATCCTAGTGCAGTATCTGAGATCATTGTGACCCCTGATTATTATTTTCCGAGGGCGTATGTCCGACGAGCTCACCACAGTTGAAGAATCCTTCACAGAGGTCCTCCTTGATTTAATGACTGAGAGATTCATGTCGGAAAGAGGAATGTCCATTGGAGTCCAAGCATCATCGACAAGAGGAGTAGCAGCTTCTCCATCCACTGCTCGAGCTGGACCGTCTTGACAGACTGATGAGAAGCGTACTAAACACAGAGATGATATCACAAACGCTAAACTGATTTCGAGAATCTTGCCTTCTTACATACCCCCTCTGAGTGGTGAAATCAACTGTGACAGTGTGCCCGGAGAGTTCGAGTATGCTATGGTCACTGTGTACCTGCCGGAAGGGGTGTGCACAGTTCATGCTGATCAGGACAAGCTCGCAGCATTGAAGTTTAGCGACTTCAACCTCGGTGACAGGAAAGTCTATAGTATGCTCGCCTCACACAAGTATCTAACGAAGACAAAGGGAAAGAACTTGAATATCGTCCCGCAGTCTTGGACCCAGAACCTCGCGCAGTCTACATTACTGAATGTTATGAAGATCCCGCACTTCGGCAGACACCAGGAAGTGAATGAGTGCGTAAAGTTGCTTCTGTCTTGCTATCACGAAGGATACTTGTGGTTAAACCGTCATGTCACAGTGGATCTGACCTTGATCAATCAGATCACAGGGCTTAGCATGCAGGGCCCCGACCCGCGTGATTTTTACCCTGGAAAGACCACAGATAGAGCACTAACAACAAAGATCAAAGAAACGTATGGCGATGTCGAGAAGGGAACATGAGGCTACAAGGTAGCCTCTATTCAAAGCGACGTAGTGCGCCTTTCCTATCAGTTGATCGCAGGAAAGCTAGTTCGCAAGAACCGGCCCACCCAAGTGACTAGCTTCGTAGTTGATCTTACCGGGAAGTGCACAGAAGGACTTCAAATGAATTGGGCGAAGTACTTCATGAATCAGCTAGAACTGGATTGTAGGGAAGCGCAAGACCAAGGGTATGAGTTCCATTTCAGTTGGCTTCTCATACTAATCACCTTCATAGCATGGGAGATGTCGGAGGATGCCACTTTCCCAGAGATCAAGCCATTTGAACCTTTGGCTGCGAAGTTCAGTACCCTGTGGTACTCGACCGATATGAGCAAGCAATGGAAATCCAATGTCGTATTCCATACCTACTACACCCAGCTAAAGACCGCCATCCAGTCTGAGCCTTGGATAACCCCGAATACCCTCCACAAGTTTCGACCTTAGATGAAGTTCAGTGCAGACCACCATTTCATTTATATAACAGTGCACACAGATGAGCATAAACAACAGTTATAGTCTTATTACAAGTTGACTGAGGAATACATCGAAGATATCACCAAGGACTCATCGGCAGACCTTCTCATTCTAGCAAACCCCGCAGACCTTTCTGATATTGATAACCCAGAAGCTGCACATAATACACCTGGACCTAGCAAGACAAAGAAAGATGAGGAAATCCAGGATGTAGATAGAAGATCTGTAAGGACCGCCTCCATTACACTAGAGCAAGGAGGTAATGGTGAAGACTTAGAAGAAGTCGAACAGAGGCCAGGAGAAAAAGTAGAAATCATAAAGAAAAGGAAGGGTTCTCCTCTGAAGCCTTCCTCTCGGAAGAAATTGAAAGCACCCGTAACTAAGATGCAGACCACACTCACTCCATATGACTTCAGTTTCCTCATCGCAGCTATGAATGAAGCTATAGAAGATATAACCAAAAAGTAGGAAGCTAAGCAAGAGACAATGTATAATAGAATTGAGAGCGAGCTTCAAGGAGTGCAGCAGGCACTTCAGTCTAGCCGCGCAGTCTCTACTGCGCCCCTACCAGAAGGAGCAACGGAAGAGGGAGATGAACCAGTTCAACTCCGCAATATTGCTAACACAGTCGAAGTACGCCTTCGAAAAGCATGGGAAGAAATAGCACAGGCCACCCAGGCCTTAAAGCAATCACAGGAGGAAATCATCGAACAACACCAAGCTACACAACAAGAGAAGGATGCTCTCCAAGCAAAATTTGAAGAAGACAGAACAAAGATCCAAAAAGAGAAAGAGCAGTTGCTCGCAAAGCAAATAGGGATTGAAGAGGTAGTCAACAGAGCATTTCACTTTGTGACTAGCTTAGAACAGAAGGTAGAAGAACCCTTAGAATGCCAAGTGATGAAGCTTGCTAAAGTTATTCAGCAACTTCAACAAAGCATCATGGACTTAGAGCTTCAGACCATCCCAAGTACCCCGCAAGAAGAGTGGGACCAACGAGAAATGATTGCCCGGAGCATAGTAGAAAGGATTAAAGCACTCACTAAGGAATACAAACAGTTAAGTAGTAGAAGTGCGCAGATATTTGAGAGCCTAACTGAGAATCCCGAATTGCATAAATTGGAGTCACAGCTCCATGAGGCAAAGTACGAAGCCAAAAATCTACAAGTGCAGCTGAAGGCCCTATCACCTATAGAAAGAATGAAGTGGTTGCACGAGTAGTGCACCGCCTAGAAGCATATCCATATGATCCAGAGAAAAGGTAATGGAAGCAACGCAACGGCTCCAACCTATGCAGGATAAAGCATGTCATCTTTTTATAGAGATCGAGAGCCAAGGAACAGAGTTGGACCAAGTCATGAATACATCAGAACAACGCCTAGAGGGACCAATTAGTAACACACTCATACAAGATTTCATTGAGCAAGAGGCAGTAGCAATGTAGTAGGTCGAAGCAGCTCAAGCTAAGCTCAAGGCGTTCGAAGAAGAATTGGTCAGACCTGAGTGACTCGGGATGAGTCACAAGTGAGTGTTAGGGGCTTGTAGGCCCTTGACCAAGTTTTGGGAAATACTTGGTCATATTTGACTGTTTTGGGGACTTCGACAGCCTGTCGAAGATGAGGCGCTGAGAGAAGCAGACATCACGGGATCTCAGCCCACTTTGGGTCCTTTTTGGGTTTTTGGGATAATGTAACGGGAAAGGGATGTCGGCCCGTGGGGTCCCCCACGTTTAGGCCCACTTTTGTAATGTATAAATAAGTAGCTAGGTGATGTAAGAATATAGCTATAAGCTAAGTGCTATATTGACATCTATCTAGTGTAGGCTAAGTGCTAGAGTGCATTGTAAGTGCTTTGCGTAAACTATAAAAGGCTTGCAGAGCTAAGTGCAGGTTGTTGTAAGAGGATATAGAAGGCTTTGTGTTGTAACACAAGGAAGAAGGATTTAGTGAGTTGCGTAGATCTTCTTCCCTATGTGCAGTAGTGTTTATGGTGGCTCTATGTTGTAACCTGATTGAAGACCATAGTAAATAAGAAGAGTTGGTGGACGTATCCCTAGGGTGGGGATGAACCACGTACATTTGTGTTTTATGCTCTGTGCTTCGACTTGATGTGTTTATCTATGCTTTGCTGAGTGCTTTGATGTATTTAGATAGATCTAGCCATCTTTTATGCTTCTTGGATGACTATGAATGTTAGATCTGATATGTATGAATATGCTTAGTGTTAATCTATAGGATCTGATCTGTTTTACTGTTGCTAAGTGCTTAAATATATTATATCTAAGTTAAGTTTGTGATGCTCTGTGTCATCTGCGAAGTATAATAAGGGTTGAATATTGATGAATGATCTATGATATGTGCTTGCTAAGTGTTATAATCACAAATCTGTGTCCCAGCTAAGGTTGCATACACCTGAGTCTTGCAACCACCCCTACCTCTACCTCGGGTGAGACTTCATCTGCTTCGCAAGTGTTGTTGAAAGGGTCGATAGTTAGGGTTTTGTTGGTGCGCTATTGTAGCATTGAACCCTGGGTCTGCCCCTGTGCCAACAGTCATAAACCTAACAAACTTCAAATACCACTGCCTTGGATATTTCTTTAGGAAATACAAGTTATTCTTCAACCTTCATACCAAATTATCCTTCCCTTTTACATCATACCCCTGTGGTTGTTGCATATAAATCTCTTCCTCCAAATCCCCATGGAGAAACGTTGACATCAATAATTGGTAATTGGTGTTGACATCAATATTGTTATTTCCATCAATGCCAAAAGGGGATATTGTTGGATCATGTTGTCATTGATGCCAATGGTTTGATTGATTGATGTCAAGAGATTGATTGATGCTAAAGGATTGATTGATTGATGATTTATGTAATGTAATATGTATTGTCCTTGATGAGAACGCATAGATGAAGATGGATCAATGAGTTGTCATTGATATGATGAAGATGGATCAATGAGTTGTCATTGATACATGATGAAGATGGATCAATGTGGTTTCATTGGTATATGATGCATTGTTGGAAAAATGTATAGATGACTCATTATTGTCTTATCATGATTGATAATGTGCACAAATGGATGAACTCCAAAGTGGTCCCCTTATGGTGAAATCCCTCACGGGAAGACGCTTTAAGGATTGAGTTATCCTAGAGGAATGGTTGGAGGAACCATGGTCTCATTATTGTTTTATCATGATTGATAAGGTGCACAAATGTATGAACTCCAAAGTGGTCCCCTTATGGTGAAATCTCTCACGGGAAAGTGGTTAACCCTAAAAATAAGGAAAATAGGTTAAGTGACCTAGAAATGGGTTAAGTGACCTAAAAGAAGAAATCATTATTTAAATGATAAAGTAAGGTGACA
>ML830955.1:17089-46069 GCA_009831015.1 Picea engelmannii | reverse complement strand
CCCCTCTAAGTGTGGTAGGTGTCTCCAACAATTGGAATCAGAGTGGGCCTTCACTACAAGCCTTAAAAATCTTGAAGGAAATCCATAGACACACAAATGGATGATAAAGTTCCAATCCTTGATGAGGAAAACTATTCTACTTGGAGAATAGATATGAGAGTGTATTTGAAGTCAATGGGAGCAACTATTTGGAAGGCAGCCATTGGTGGATGAGTTCCGTTGAAGAACAAGTCAACGTTTGCAGCTCAAAATGAAGGAAATAAGAATGATGCATTGGCTCTCAAGACCATTCTTAGTGGACTCTCAAGCCCTATCAAAGAGAGCATGGGACAATGCACTTCCGTCAAGGATCTATGGCTAAAGCTAGAGGAGACATAGCAAGAAAAGAAAGAAGATGTTGAAGACCACTCCATCAAGATCATTAAAGGTAAAGAATCTTCAACTCTTGATTGCATATGTGATGATGTTGAAGGAATTTCAAATGAAGGAAAAGAATCATGTGATGATGTTGGCAAGAAGGAAGATATTGAAGATATTTCAAATAAAGGTAAAGAATATCCAAAGACTCTTGATTGCAATAATTCAAAATGTGATGATGTTGAATTTTTCTCAAGTGAAGAAGATGATCTAGAAACAGTTTGTGTAAATTTTGATGATAGTTATCCCATGGAAAGAATAGAAGAAAATCTATTAGAACTTCAAAAATAAATTGAAGAGGGTTTATATAGATATATAAGTGATCATTTTTATACACACTATAAATCTTTCGGATAACACTAAGAAGTTTCTTAGGAGGAGTCAAAGGCACATATTGAAGTTAAAGGGAATGCTCAAAGAACAAGAAGATAGTAATAAGACTCAATTAGAAGAAAAGGAAGAAGAGATCACAAGACTAAATAATGAAAAAGAAGATATGAAGGTAGATGATGAGATTAGAAAAAGTTTTGAAACTATTATTCATCTCAAGACTCAAATTGAGGAAGCCAAAAGGGTAGAAGAACTTTTGAAGAATCAAATTAATGAAAAGGAAGAGTCATGTGATAAGTTATAAGCTGAAGTTATTAACCTTAGAAAGAATGTAGAGAATTAAAACAAATTTTTGAATAGCTCAAAAATCTTGGATGAGATCTTGGAAAGTCAAAGATCACCAAATGATAAATCAGGTCTTGGATACAAAGAAGAAGCTACACATGTTGAAGCAAGCACCTCAAAGAAGCATGAGGTAAGTCCATCAAAGAAGGAAGACAATGTTGCAAACAAACCATCTACACAAGGCAAGGAAAATTTCAAAAGAACAAAGCAATGAAGACATCAAGAAGCTATCTTTGGGACACCAAAGCAAAGGTATGGAAATATTTTTCATGGGCATTGTTATTCATGTAATGAATATGGTAACAAAGATTTTGAATGTAGATCTTATGAAAGAAGATATAATGGAAGATTTCATAACATCATAAGGTGTTGGAGATGTGATCAAGTAGGACACATTGTTGTTCACTGTAACACCATGAGATGCTACAGCTGTAGTGGATTTGGCCACAAATCCCAGGAGTGTTGGAACACAAGAAGAAATTTCATGATGAGGACTTCACATAGCATGGCTAGAAGAAGGAATGAAGTAAGGAAGGGAGACATATTTGAAAAGATGGATTCTTAGAGCTCAAGTTCTAAGGAGCAGGGACATCTACAAAAGTGGGTGAAGAAGACAGAGCAGCCAGAACAAAATGAAAGACTGAAGGGAAGTTCAAAAATGTCATCTACTGAGGCATACATGGGAGACAGTGGTATCAGTCGCGTGCATACGCAGGATGACCTTGTAAAGGTCGCATACATATGCGAGCTATCTGTGCAGCAGGTCGCGTATATGTGGTGAAGCCTAAGGAGAAGGGCTATGCACAGGGATTGCAGTTTGATGTAATGGTATAACTCTGTGATACAGGGTCTGACATGGTTTATTTCAGGTTCTGAGATTGTTTGCTGCAGGTTTTCATGATTCTATATTGAATTATGTAAGGTTATGATGTAAAATAAAATCTTGGGTGCATGACACTAACCCATGAGTATGAATTGATGCATTTTCTATTGAAGAACAATGTTGGTTATGACAATGAAGTTATGACACCTTGGTTATGTGATATATCTTGATGATGTATTGGAATCTTACTTGTTGGAAAGCTTGATTCATACATTTAGCATATGGATGGGCTACACATATTTTCTATTGAAGAACAATGCTGGTTATGACAATGAAGTTATGACACCTTGGTTATGTGATATATCTTGATGATGTATTGGAAGCTTACTTGTTGGAAAGCTTGATGCATACATTTAGCATATGGATGGGCTACACATTGGGACATGTGGTTGGTGAGTTGATGATATGATCATGTTGTACATCATTGATGATTCATAGCTTGATTTATAATTGATACATGTTTGGTACACTCATAGATGGAATATGCTTGATGATACTACACCATTGGTACTACTTGATCAGCACAACAATTGGTATTTGTTTGACACATGGTTATGGTACTTGGTTCATGATGGAGACATATCATGAGTGATATGACACATGGTTGGAATATTGGTGGATGCACATGGTTGGCATATTGGTAGATGCACATGTTGGCATGTTGATAGAGGCATATGATTGATACATTCCATGGATGATATCTTTTGTCACATTGCATGATGTTGATGTACATAGGTGTTGTGCATGATGAACACACATTTTAGTACGAGATGTACTTGGTTGATACTTTACTCATGATTCTCTATTTTATTGTTGACATATCTGTTGTTTCATGATGGTTGGTATGGCATGAGTTTGATGCATGAATAGGTCCAAGGATCGTTATATGGTAGCATATTGTTGATCTTGCAGAGAATATAGGGGAGACATACCCATAGGGGGAGTCATTCTTCTTCCCATGATTCTAGGAGGAGATATTTATCATATGCATTCCTAGAAAATAACCCTATATTTGAATAAAGAGAACAGAGGCATAATTCTAGGAGGAGCGATGGTCACAGGGGGAGTATGTTCAATGTATTTTCAGCATTACATCAGAGTGATATCCCTTGTTCAAAAGGGGAGAGATTATTCAGAGGAAGATCAAAGGCACTCAGATAGGGGGAGCAACCCCAAGGAAAGTTAAAGCAGGGGGATCAGCCCCAAGAGGAAAATGGCCCTTTGTCATTGATGTCAAAGGGGGAGAGATAGTCACATTGATGTGATTGATGATTATTGAATGGGAGAGATAGTCACATTTGGGAGAGATAGTCACATTGATTATTGATGTAGAACATGCCTTATCTACATGTTGACATCAATAATTTGTAATTGGTGTTGACATCAATAATTGGTAATTGGTGTTGACATCAATATTGGTATTGCCATCAATGCCAAAGGAGGAGATTGTTGGATCATGTTGTCATTGATGCCAATGGTTTGATTGATTGATGTCAAGTGATTGATTGATTCCAAGGGATTGATTGATTGATGACTGATGTAATGTAATATGTATTTTCCTTGATGAGAATGCATAGATGAAGATGGATCAATGAGTTGTCATTGATATGATGAAGATGGATCAATGAGTTGTCATTGATACATGATGAAGATGGATTGATGTGGTTTCATTGGTATATGATGCATTGTTGGAAAAATGTATAGATGACTCATTATTGTCTTATCATGATTGATAAGGTGCACAAATGGATGAACTCCAAAGTGGTCCCCTTATGGTGAAAGCCCTCACAGGAAGACGCTTTGCAGATTGAGTTATCCTAGAAGAATGGTTGGAGGACCCATGGTCTCATTATTGTTTTATCATGATTGATAAGGTGCAAAAATGGATGAACTCCAATGTGGTCCCCTTATGGTGAAATCTCTCACGGGAAGACGCTTTGCGGATTGAGTTATCCTAGAAGAATGGTTGGAGGACCCATGCTTGTATGTGGAATAATGAGATGAAGATCAAGGAAATTGTTGGTAAAACTATCCTAGATGGATAGTACTTGCCATTCCATTTCTGGTGGTATGTGGAATGTCACATAACTCCTCGTGATTTGAGAGTTATGGCCTTACGAAGATGAAGGACCCCCACATGAAGGCTTGAAGCCCCCAAGGTCAAAGAGGTCAAAGTGACCTAAAAGAAGAAATCATTATTTAAATAATAAAGAGAAGTGACAAAATCAATAAATGATAAAGTAAGGTGACAAAATCAAGAAGGAATATTTAAATGATAAAGTATTGAAGAACTTTCTATTTATGGAAAGTGGTTAACCCTAAAAATAAGGAAAATAGGTTAAGTGACCTAGAAATGGGTTAAGTGACCTAAAAGAAGAAATCATTATTTAAATGATAAAGTGAAGTGACAAAGTCAAGGTGGATTATTTAAATAATAAAGAGAAGTGACAAAATCAAAAAATGATAAAGTAAGGTGACAAAATCAAGAAGGAATATTTAAATGATAAAGTATTGGAGAACTTTCTATTTATGGAACGTGGTTAACCCTAAAATAAGGAAAATAGGTTAAGTCACCTAGAAATGGGTTAAGTCACCTAAAAATGGGTTAAGTGACCTAGAGGATGAAAGTATAAATAAGATATCAATGGTCTCTTGTAGATCATCCTTTTTGTGGATCAATGGAGAGCTTCTTGTGAGAATATCTTTTGGAGTATTGATGGAGAGCTTCTTGAGCATTTCTGGTGTGGAACACTTGAGTATATTGAATATATATAGGTGACTGAGGTAACCAAGGATATATAATTCAAATTTCAGAAGGAAGGTGAAGAAAAGAGGGCCGGAATTGAAGAGAGGATAAATTATTTTCATGATGCTTTCTAAGGTATGTTATTTACATGTCATCTCACCATTTTCGTAATAAATTTTTTTCTATAATTATTTATATTATGAGATTTATATTCCATTGAGGAAACATATCCAAGTATCTATGGTAAAAAATTCAGCTTGTGGGTCATTGTATTTTGGGAGATACACTTCAGGGAAAATAGGGTTTTTGGCTAGTCCTGAAACTAGTCTAAAACAGGTGTTTCGAGTAAACACGTCATAAATTCTTCATAATAGATCCAAATTCAGTGAGACTAATTGTGTGGGTTATATTAAAGTCTATAGTATGTTTTTTAGAATTTTCAGATCTATTAAAAAAATATTTCGTGCAGAGCACGCTCTACAAGGTCGCTCTCTAGAATAATCCAGAATTCAGCAAGGTATGCCATTTTTGCTATAACTCCTTTTCTAAGAGGTTCCAAGTAGTGAAACCTGGAGGAATTGCACAAAACACACTGAATTACATTGTGTATCAGTTTTAGATCTTTATGCATTACAGGTAGAAAGTTATGATTATTTCAAGTTAGGGTTGTTGACTAATCCAAAACTATTCATGGTTGAGACAAGCAGTTGATGAGTTGGCACATACATGAGGTGTATAGTTGATGATGTTGGTACATATTGATGAGTCATTGTTGATGAGGAGTTGACACATGATTGGTATATACTTGGTATATGGTTGGATGCACTTGTTTATGGTACAGGTTGATTACAGGTTGTTTGGCACAGGTTGGTGCATGGTTGATGCACTTGTTTATGGTACAGATTGATATTTGTTGAGGTTTGTTGTATCATCTCAGTTGATGTTGAGAATGTAAGTTGAGTCTTTCATATAGAGTTGGTGCTCTTGTAGAGTTGTACTCTATTCAGTTGTTGCTGAAAACCCCCGGATTGAAGTCCATAATAAAAAGAAAATTGTACATACATCTTGTGTTCTTTGTGTTCCTTGTGGAGATGATTTGTTGATGATATATTGATGATATATGTTGTTGATAATTATTCCCATCTAACTGATTATTAATGGCAGCAATGGGTATTGAGTAAATGTCGAATGCTAACTAATGAGTTTTGGTGTAAAAGGAAATTTTTGGGAAAAAGATCCCCACGCTCATTCACCCCCCCACTCTAAGTGTGGTAGGTGTGTCCAACAGTTTTTACATCTATCTGTTCAATATGAAAATATTCTACTTCCACGAGACTTAAAATAGTCCTTATTGAAGTCATTTTAACAACAAGAGAAAATATTTCATCAAAATCTATACCTTTCTTTTGTGCAAACCCCTTTACAATAAGTCTAGCCTTGTACCGCTTTTTGCCTCCATCTTCTTACTTCAACCTATAAACTCATTTATTCTGCAATGCTCTTTTTCCTGTAGGAAACTGAACCAAGACCCAAGTCCGGTTATTTACCAAGGAATCCATTTCCTCTTTCATGCCTTGCTCCCACTTCCTTTTAGTGTCTACCTGCATTACCTCTTCATAACATTCTAGTTTACCATAATCAATCAACAATAAATAATACAATGAAGGAGAGTATCGCTCATTTGAGATCTCATCCAAGCACACTGAGTTAATATCCCTTATGGTGAACACCATGGGGAGTTAATTGCATCGAGGGTGGTAGCTTGGGGTATTAACTCTCCCCGCCAACTATGCCTGCCACATGTCCCCCTCCTTTTTCCAAGTGTCACCCCATCCGGGTGAGGATATTCGCTTTGAGCTAGCTCTTGGCAGTGAGTCAAAATTTTCAAGCTCTGGGGCCTTCCCGGGGTCGTAAGGGTGATTTGTTGTGTGAGGTCCACCCCTGCATTGGCCAGTTTGTCTGCCACTTTGTTTGCATCCCTTCTCATGTGGGAGGTGAGGGTAGTTAGAGAGGGTCTGAGTAATCCTTGAAAGCTTCGTAGGGGGCCCAACAGGTGCCATCTTGGGGTGATCTTTTCCAGGTTTCTACCATTGATGATTTTGGAGGCTAACTTGATTATAACTTTTGACTCTCCTTTGATGATGAGGCAGGGTAGGTTATGGTCCAGGGCTAGTTGGACTCTTCTGATCATACCCCATATATCTGTTGAATTGTTGGTATCATGGCCCAGGTTTTCTGTTGTTATGTTGTGAAGTCTGCCAAGACTATCCCTTATTATTGCTCCCACCCCGGAGGGGCCTGGATTTCCTTTTGAAGCTCCGTCAAAGTTGATTTTATGGAATCAGGGTGGGGGGGGGACCAGATCAAGGGATTGACCAAAAGGGAAGAGGGAGGAAGAGGGGATGGCGCGGAGAAGGTGGAGGGGAGCGTAAGGCCCCAGGAGTTAAGAATTAAAAGTTTTGCAGGGTCAGAAGGTTGGTCATCTTTGGTCCAAGGATGGAGCTGGAGGGTTTCTTGAAGGTGCAAGAGGATGGTGGACCAAATGCTTGTGGGGGTGGAGGCCTGTGAGTGAAATACTTTCCTATTGTGTTCTTTCCAGAGTTGCCATACGATGAAGCCTGGTAGGAGCTGCCAGACCCTATTGAGAATTTGGCATTTGTAGGGTCCTGGTCCCCAATTTTTTATCTTGTTTATGATGTTTCCTTGATCTTGATGAGTTCTCCGCAGATGCTAAGTGGCATGATCCCAAATATCGGCACTCGTGATACAACTGTTGAGGAGGTGTTCCATGGTCTCCTCATTTTTTTTGCATAAGTGATAGATCGAAGGGCCAATAAAGCCTCTTTTTCAAAGATTTTCCCAAGTTAGGATCTTGTTCTGTAGGAGGAGCCAAAGGAACGTGGAGATTTTTGGCGAGAATTTGGATTTCCAGACTACGGTCCAAATGGGATCCTTTGGTATAGATTGAAATCCCTCCTACAGAGCATATCCTTCTTTGAGAGTGAAGTTTCCATTGGGTGAGTGTCCCCATCGGAGAATGTCAAGGTCATTTCTTACTCGAATCCTTTGAGGAGCGAGTGCCTGAGTCTAGTTCTGCAGGTTGCATTTTCCTGATGTCTATAGGTTCTGATGCGTGGATTTCCAGGTTCTCCAGGAATGATTGTTTGGATTGGACACCCACATGTCGGCTACTTTAGCTGTGGCGAGGTTTTGTGTGTGGTTTTCATAGTGAAGAAGAGTTTCATCTTATTGAAGGGGTGGCAGTTGTTTCCAGGAGTCAGTCCAGAACCTAGCAGTTTGACCGTTGTTGATTTCCCAGAAGGCATGCTCCTGGATAAGTGGTATGTTCCGTCAGGCAGCATTCCATATGTTGGAGCCTTGAAGTTTGTCCTGCATTCGGATCCAGTGTGAATGTTGGATATCTGGAGCATATTTGTGTTTCCAAAGATCAACCCATATTTTTGTTGGAGTTTTGATCCATCTCCACCAAATATTTTCTCCCATAATGTTGTTGAGTTTTCCCAGGTCGCGGAGGCCAAGACCCCCCAGGGCTTTGGGTTTGCAGACTTTTTCCCAACTGACTAGAGCCCATTTCTTGTCTGGGTTGTGGCCATGCCAAAGGAATTTTCTCTGGAGATTTTGAATTTTCTTTATGACTGATTGAGGGGCAGCAAGAGCGGAAAAAAGATAGGTGGGTATGGCTTGGAGAACTTATTTGAGGAGGGTGATTATGGCTGGTAGATTGAGCGAGTGAAAGGTCCAATTGTTGAGATGGTTAGAGATGGAGAGAAAAAGAGAGTCCCACGAGAGGTTGTGGGCTGTCGAATATGACAAGGGGGGGCTTAAGTAGTGAGTTGGTAGGGAGTAGACCGCAATGGAGAGTAGCTGAGAGATATGTTGTTGGACGGCTTTGGGAGTATTGAAGAAGAAAAGATGTGATTTTGCTAGGTTAAAGGAGGTACCAGTGGCGTCAATGAAGTCAGAGAGGATGGAGTTGATCTTGTTGGCTTCTTATGCCATGGGGGTTTCCATGAGCATGGTGTCATCTGCGAATTGACTATGGGAAGCCGCAGTTTGAAGCCATGAAGGGGGAGGCCTTGCAAAGATCCGTTTTCTATGGAGGCTTTTATGTAACATCCCATATCCTTTGCCATTATTACAAAGAGAAAGGGGGAAAGAGGGTCCCCTTTCCTTATTCCCCATGAGGGGGAGAAGGGTTGGGAGGGGGTGCCATTAACAAGGATTGAGAAAAAAGTGGAGGAGATGAGGTTCAAGATCCAGTCAATCCAGTTGGTGCAAAAGCCGAAAGCTGTTAGGACCTCTTTTATGTAATGCTAGCTTAGTTTGTTAAAGGCTTTTGAGAGGTAAAGCTTGAGAATCATACTTACTGTGCGTGTACTTTTGAGCGAGTGGATGACCTCATGGACCAGAATGACGATGTCCATTATTTTTCTTCCTTCGACATAGCCCAACTGCTCCTTTCGGATGATGAAGGGGAGGATTGGTTTAAGTCTAAGAGCCGTTACTTTCGAGATGATTTTGTAGATCACATTGCAGAGTGCTATGGGTCTAAAATTGTTCAGGTTGGTGACCCTTTCTTCTTTGGGTATCAGGGTGAGTAAGGTGGCATTGAGGGCTGGGAGGACTTTGCCAGAGCTGCGTGATTCCTCCACCAGTTTCCAGACTTCTTATCTTAGCAAGGGCCAACAGGAGTGAAAGAATTTCATTGTGAAGCCATCGTGCCCTGGAGATTTACCCATGGGTAGCTCCTGTATGGCCTGATCCACTTTAGCTTGACTTATGGGGGTCATGAGGGCTTCATTTTGTTCCTGAGTGATGAGTGTTGGAATATTGGCTGTCACTCTCCCGATTGCCTCAGCGCGATTCACCGGTGCCTCTGAGAGGAGGTCTTGGTAGTAATCAGTGAGCTCCTGAGTGATGTCCTGATGGTTGAGCAGGGTGTTGCCCTGAGCGTTTTCTAGCTTGATTATGAGGTAAATGAAGCGCATGTGGATCATGGAGTGGTGGAATAATTTTGTGTTTTTTTTCCCTTCTTTTAGCCATTGAATTCTGGATTTTTGTCTCCAGAGAATTTCTTCTTGTTTTAGCCTTTCTTCCAATTGTTGCCTGGTTTGCTGCTCCTCCTACTGTTGATTTGGGGTGTATCTGGTTTGGATGGCGATCTTTTGTAGGGCTTCAAGTTTTTTTTCCAGGAGTTTTCTTTCTTGGAAGAGGTTTCCAAAGACTTTTTTGTTCCACTTTCGCACTTGCTGCTTAAAATATTTGAGCTTCTGCTGGAAGCAGTACATTTTGGTTCCTTTTTGTATCTCTGTCATGTCCCACCAATGACGAGCCAAGTTTTGGAAGTCTAGATGTGTGAGCCATAAATTTTCAAATCTGAAGGGTTTGAGCTTAGGAGAGGCCATAGTGTCAACCCATAGCTGAACAGGCCAATGATCTAAGCCTGGTTTTAGAAGGATGTTGGACTCGACCAATGGGCCTTCCAGAAGAAGGCTCTCTGAGAGAAGAAAGTGGTCGAGCCTGCAAGCGATTTGTTGGGGTCCCGTTCTCTTGTTCGTCCAAGTGAAGGTTCCATTGCCATTTTCTATGTCTACCAATTTGTGAAGATCCAGAAATTCCTGAAATTTTGTGCTATCTTGTTCCAGTCTTTTCTTCCCACCTCTTTTTCCCTCCAGAGTGAGGATCATGTTGAAGTCTCTGCCCACTATCCATCTCTAGTTTTTGGCTATGGAGCTAAGGTAAGAGAGATTCTGAAGGAAAAGTTCTTTTTCCTAGATGATCTGCGATCCATAGGCATTGGTGATCCATCCATCTTTATCGGAGCCAATTGCTCGATAATGAGATGTGAGAGAGCCCAGTGTTGAGAGGCCTTGGTTGAGGATGACAGAGTTTGGGTTCTAGAGGATTGCCAAGCCGCCTGCTGCACCTTTCAAGTCTATGTGGTATGAGTTGCAGTTCCGCCAAAATCTTCTAAAGATATCTTCTATGGTATGTCCCGCACATTTTGTTTCTTAGAGGAGGAGAATATTTGGGTCTTTCGTTTTGATGTAGTTGCGGAGGATCATTTGCTTGGATCGTCCATTGAGGCCCCTGATGTTCCAAGTGATGAATTTCATGATTTAACAGTTTGGTGGGTGGGAGAAGGAGCTCTCTGAGAGCTTTTGTATCTTTCCTGAGTTGATCATATAGTTGTCGACCTCCTTGATGAGTTGTTGCGTTGTTTTCCTGCCCCTCATTTTGTTCTCCTTTGTCTTTCTTCTTTGATCTGGGTTAGGATCTCCTCTTGTGCCCATTCGTAAGGTTTCCCCTATTGACGAGTCCAGAAAGACTTTGTGAACCTTCCTTGGCTGATCTTCAGGGAGGGTTTGTAGATATTTCTTTTTGAGAGCTTCTTTGAGTTTGTCAAGGTCTATTCCTTCTAGGTCATGTTCATTCATTTCCATGACTGTGTCTTCCTCCTTATTTGGTGCTTTTCCTGAGTCTGGGTAGGATGGGGGGTGGCTCGAGGTTTCCTAGGTTGGGGCCCCCCTTGGTTGTCGGGTTTCCTTATCGCTGGTGCCATCTGCTCCCATTTCTTTATGGGGTTTTCCACCTCATTTGTCGCTGGTATATTTGTAAGGGCGTCAAAGGAGTTGGTGTTGGGGTTTTTCCGGCTATTGTTGGCTGCTGGTTTCCTCTACATTTTCTTTCTTTGATTCTACACCTGGGTGAAGCCATCCTTTGGATTTTCTTCCTCAGTTGTCTTTGGGGGGGCGTTGAGGGGGAAATATCTGAAGAGATGTCCATGCTCATGGAATTTTCTGCATCTGAATGGTATGTGCTCGTAATATATTGTTTTTTCTGACTCCTCATATTGGTGTTCCAGGGTTATCGTGCCTGAGAGGGCCTTGGATATGTCCATATGAACACAGATTCGAGCATAGGATGTGTACTTCCTATTCTTAGTGGCTTATGAGGACTTTACATGCTTACCAAGAGTATTTCCTATGCCTGAAAAGATTTCTTCTAATCAAAATTCTTGAGGTAAGGAATAGAGATGAATCCATATAGGGGCGTAGGTAAAGTTCTCTTTCTCCAGGAAAAAACATTCAGTCCAGAACCACAGATATAGTCCAGCAGAGTTGTAGAAGTAGGGTCCTCATTCAAATACATGATCTTTGTCCTCCAGATTGTAGAATATAACTGTGAAGAATCCCTTAGAGCTCAGTTGGAGATCATAGTCTCCCTTGGGGCTCCACCAGGTTTTGATCCAACAAGCCAGATCTCTTTTCGAGGGCCAGAGGTCTAGGAACTTGCCTATGAGGGAATGGTCCTTCATGAACTGGGTGTGCTCTCCTATTCTGTTGCTTTTTATAACGTATCGTGATCTCGTCAGGGTCTGCGGAATTCATTTTCCTGGTAACCATGTACGAGCTGCTTTTGTATGTGAGGTATCTGCATCCATGTTCATGCCCATGCCTCTGTTCATTTCATCCTGGAAGAACTGTTCTCGCAGATGTTGTGGTGGTTCGAATGATGGTCTACGCACGTGAGCGTTCTGCAGGTCATTCATTGCAATGTTGCGGTATGAGGGGGCTTCTTCACCCTCTTCAGTGGTCATTTTGTTGTGTCGGTTAGATATTCAAGGCAGAGTGTGTCAGAGTTTGTAGAGGTGTTCGGTTGAGAGGATGGGGGATTCGAGGGAGAATGAAACCCTAGTTGCAGAGCATGAAACCCTCCAAATTTCTTCTCATTCTGAAATGTGCCATATGTTACTAAAGCTACCTCTTGTAATTTGTAGCCGGAAATTCATTTCAATGAAGAAAGATATGTTATTCCTATGCATAGAAATAATTTTTGGACTAATAAGTGGATGAAGGAACCTAGAATGAATTTTTGCAGATTGCAAGTCCAGCACTGTGATCCTAGTGCGCAGTACAGGAGAGGTTGGGAAACATACAAGAGAAATAGAGGATTGACACTATTTTATAACTACAGAAGACCGGGACATCTTGTTAAGGAATGCCCTGGTACCGGTCCTATTTGTCTTTGTTGTAAAATTGTTGGTCATGAGGTTGAGGATTGTCTAAGGATGATTTCTAAAGATGAACGAATGAACATGAGACAAGGAAACTATGAAGAAAGTCAAGATCAAGCTATGTTATCACAATCAAAAGAAATGATGAATGATCACAAAGATGTTAGTTTACCAGAGATCTTGAAAGTAAAACATCGCATAAGTGCAAGAATAGGAGACTTCGACATAGACTGTGTCTTGGATGAAGAAACACAAGTGAATATTATGACAGAAGGCACTTGGGAAATTTTGGGAAATCCTACTGTGATACATTCATTAGGAAGGATAGGCTTGTTTAAAGGTAAGATGATAACCCTATGTGGAAGAGTTACTAAAGTACCTATCATTATCCATGGAACATCGACTGAAGAGGAATTTGAATTCATTAAGTTTGTTGAGAACAACACCCCTTTCCTACTTTTATTAGGAAATACTTGGATTGAGAAAGATCAGATCAGAAGGAAAGAAGAGGAAGAAGCTACATAAAAGAAAAAGAAAGAACTAAGGGATTTCATAGCTAGAAAAATAGATCGACTAATAAAAGAATGAGAAGATAAGTCGAAGCAACAAAAGGAAATATAATTAGTTGTCAAGGTTGAAAGAACGCAAGAAGGTTTGAAGGACCTATCCATGCAAGAAAGAAGAATTCCCACCCAGGAATTAATGAGAGAAGAGAAATTAAATTTGAACCCTTTGAGAGCACATCAGCAGTGCCAAGTCACTATGCTAGGAGAAGATAAGAATAAGAATGGAAAGAGGAATCCCGAAACAATTAAAGAGACTCAAATCACAGGAAAGAAGGAAAGGAAGCTCAGTAAGAAGAAAGCCAAGTTGGAAAATCTACAGGAAGTTACAAAGAACAAATGGAATACTTTGTAGGAGGCAAATTCGCAGGATTCGAACCTCGTCGGAATAGCAGGACCGTGCAGAATGGGACTTCGCCCCGACGAAGCTATATGATCATTGGAGGCACCCCGACTGTTAGAATGAAGCTACAAAATGGCTAGAAAAATGCATTTATGGGCGGACAAACTGTCATTGGACATTGAGACTGCGCCATAATGGACAGATTCGCATTGATGGAACCATTCCTGCCCATTGGAAGAATTCGATATGTTGCCCCACTTATTTAACCCGTCGGACACTGCACCGAGACCATTTTTTTCCACCCATGATTAACTAAGCTAACAGAGAACTGATTGTGTGTCAAGTTGTGATTTCAGAAACTAGACGTCGTTCTCTGTTTGTCTACCCCGCTTATCCATTCACCTACCCCGACCTGTTTATTTAACAGTGAGAATATCAGGTGAACCCACTGAGTTAGAGAATTATATCGAGGAGGTTCTTAAGAAATTCATGGCTGATAGAGCTATGTCTGAAGGTTTCCAGGCATTGTCGACTAGGGGAGTGCAAGCTTCCCCTTCGACCAGACGACGTTATGGCCATTCTAACCCCGCGACTGAGCGGTGAAGTAAGCATCGTGGTGATCTGGCTAATGTGAAGCAGATCCCGTCCCTAAAGAATAGTGACTTCAACCTCGGGGATAGAAATAACTATGCTATGCTCACACCTCATAGATACTTGACCAAGACTATTGGGAAGAACCCTCACCTGGTCTCCCAGTCATGGATTAAGGAGCTGGCGCAATCCACTATACTAAATGTGATGAAGATTCCCCATTTTGGTTGTCACTAGGAGGTTAACACTTGCGTTAAACTCCTCTTGTCATGATACCATGGTGGATACCTATGGCTCAACTGACGGATTACTGTGGATCCGGTGTTGATCCACTTGATTACAAGATTGAGCATGCAAGGACCCGACCCTCAACATTTTTACCTAAGGAAGGCCTCATATTTCTCCCTGGCACAATGCATCAAGGAAGCATACGGAGAAGTTGAAAAGGGAAAGCGAGGCTACAAGGTAGCCTCTATCCAGGATGGCGCAGTGCACCTCGCTTGCCAACTCATAGTTGGCAAGCTTGTAAGAAAGAACTGAACCACACAGGTCACTGGGTTTGTGGTGGACCTTGCAGGAAAATGCTTGGAGGGAATGCAGATGAATTGGATGAGCTACCTCATCAATGAACTCGATAAAGACGGTCGTGAAGCTCATGATCAGGGATACGAGTTCCAATTCAGTTGCCTGATAGTGTTGATTGCATTTGTCGCTTGGCAAATATCGAAAGGATCCACCTTCCCAGAGATCGAACCATCAGGTTGGTCGCTAGGTTCTCTACCTTGTGGTACACCAACGACATGTCGAAGCAATGGCAGTCAAGCATTGTGTTCCATGTGTATTATCAGCAACTAAAGGTTTCCATTGAAGCATTTCTGCGCATGACACCGCACACCTTGAACCAGTACAGACCGATAGCCAAATTCTATGTAGATCGGCATTTTATCTATATCACTGCACGCAGAGATGAGAAAAAGGAAGAGTTATAGTCCTATTACAAGCTGGCAGATGATGACATGGAGAAGATCACAAAGGAATGGTCAGAGGAGTTCCTTGTACCGGTCGATGATGTAGAACTCTTAGACACTGACATCATAGGAATCCCCTTGGTCACTCGGGTCGAGCATGTGGGATAGTCCAGTGCGAAGAAGAAGAAGAAAAAGGAGGAATTCCAAAATATAGAGACCGATGAGGAGGACAACACCTCCGAAGGAAATGGATCTGGCTTGCTAGGAGGAGGAGACGAATAAAATGGACAAGGAGAAGGAGACGAAGAAGAAAAGCAAGGAGAAGGAAAAGCTACACTGCTTAAGGATCCCCCTACTTAAACGAAAACATCGCAAAAGAGGAAGGTTTCTCCGGAGAAACCTTCAACAAGAAAGAAGACGCATGCTACTAAGCCCCAGTTCCTCATCGGAGACCGTAGAATTGGGGGATGGACCACCCCAGCTAAGAAGACTTGCAGATGCGATAGAGGCTCGACTTTAGAAGGTCCAGGAGGAAAAGGAGAAGGCTACAGAAGCCTTGAAACGGTAAAAAGAGGAAGTCTTGGAGAAATTGCGAGTAGCACAGTACTACGTTACAGGAGGAAAAAGTAAGGCTACAAAAATAAAACAAGAAGTTTCTCGCAGAACGGGTCACAGTCAAAGAGGCAGTAAACAGAGCATGTCACTCTATGCCAGGATTGGCATAGGAGGAACATGAGTTGGTCGAGGCTCAAGTAGTGAAGCTCTTTGAGACCATCCAACAGCTTCAAGAGAGGATAACAGAGTTGGAGGTCCAAGAAATACCGATCACCCCACAAGAAGTGTGCGATCAGAGGGAAGAAACCACCAAGAACACAATAATAAGAATAAGGTCCCTCGCCTTAGAGTGAAAATAGTTGAGCGATAGAAGTGTGCGGACTTATGAACACCTCGAAGAAGATCCAGAGCTAAGGAAGTTGGAAGCATGGCTACAGGAGGCACATCATCAAGAATTCATTGTGCAGGCACATATGAAGTTACTCACTGCAGTCGAGAGAATGAAACGATCACAGGAGCAGTGCGTAGTGCAGCAACAGATTACTGCCATCCATGGTAGAGTAATGGAAGTCACGCAAAAACTACAACTTGTGTAGGATGAAGCCTGCAAGGTGTTCGAAGAAACTGAAGGAAAAGGCTCGCAGTTGGACCAAGTGGTTGAAACGGTGGAACAACGCCTGGAAGGGACTTTTACAGAGCAGATGATCTAGGAGCTCACTGAGCAGAAGGCTCAGGCGAAGCAGCAAGTCGAGGAAACTCAAGTAAATCTAGAGGCCTTTGAAGCAGTGTTGCCTAGCCCTGAGTGACTCAGGATGAGTCACAGGTGAGTTTTGGGGGCCTGTTGACCCTCGACCAAGTTTTTAGCAAACCTTGGTCAGGTTTGACCACTTTTTTTACTTTGAAACAATGATCGAGGAAGGAGCGCCCAGGCGGAGCTTAGATCACGGATATCACTTCTTTTACAGACTATGTGGACCCAGCAAGGGGTTTTGGCACAGGGGAAGACCCAGGGTTCAACGTTTCAACAACACACCAACAAAACCCTAACTATCGGCCATTTCGGCAACACCTACGAAGAAGATGAAGTCTCACCCAAGGTAGAGGCAAGGGGGGTTGCAGGACACAGGTGTCTACAACCAAGATGGGATAGAGATTTTTGATTACAACACTTAGCAGAGCACTTTAGAAAATAATATGCATTAGTTCATGAGTCTCATTCACATCGCAGACTAAACCCTTATTACACATCAACGCAGTAATAATAAAGATCAAGCACTTTCAATCACTTAGCACATAGCATTTGCTCAGATCTGGCATTCATTTATCTTTAATACCATTAAGAACTAAGAAATAACATCATATGCATTCATCATAAATTATAACAACAACACTAAGCAGATAAACAACATAATTCACATCTCACAAAGCACATCAAGACACAGGATATATGTGGTTCACCCCAGTGTGGGGCTATGCCCACCAACTTTTTCTTCTTCTTTATTAGTCTTTAATCTTCTTACATTCCTCCGCTTTTGTGCACAAATCCATAGATCCAAACTCCGCGGAGGACATGAGATCTGGGCTCTGAGCACTAGATCCTCCTTCCCAAAATCAAGTCAAGGCACAGAGCCAACTCTACACAGTCAGTTTTCACAAAGCAACTTAAAACATCTTGCACTTATCTCTGCAAGCCTTAGCATATTCTTGCACTAATCCACATTAACACTTACAACATATGATGCACATAGCCAACCATCTAGGCTTCTTACATCTCTTAGCTACTTATCTATATATTTACAAAAAGGCCTAATCATGGGTAAACCCATGGGCCGATATCCCACAACCCATTACATAAACCCTAGTAAACCCTTTGTTGGGTCCATAAGCCCGAAAAACAAGCAAGATCCTATGATCCCAACTCTGCTTGGGCACTCCATCTTCGACCAGCCTGTCCAAGTCCCAAAATTGGTCAAACATGACCAATGTTTCCTCAAAACTTGGTCAAGGGCCAACAGTCCCCCAACACTCACCTATGACTCATCCTGAGTCACTCAGATCTGGGTAGTGTTGCTTCGAAGGCCTAGAGCTTAGCTCGAGCTGCCTCGACTTGTTGCTTCTCCAGAGCTTCCTTCTCGGTGAACTCCTGAATCACTTTCTCTGTAACATGCCCTTCCAGGTGATGTTCCACTATCACAACCACTTGGTATAGGTGCGAGCCTTGGCCTTCAATCTCTTTGAAAATCATGCAGGCTTCATCCTGCACCGATTGTAGTCTCTATGTAACTTCCATGACTCTGATCTAGATGTTAGTAATATACTGCTAGACTACACACTACTCCTATGATATTTTCATTCACTCAACCGTAGTGAATAGCTTCATCTGCGCCTACACGGTGGATTCTTGTTGCTGCGCCTCCTGCAACTGTGCTTCCAGTTTCCTAAGCTCCATATCTTCTGCAAGGAATTCATAGGTTTGCACACTTTGATCACTCAACTTCTTACATTCTGAGGCAAGGGTCCTAATCCTTCCAACTGCGCTCTTGGTGGCTTCCTCCCTCTGATCACACACTTCTTGCGGAGTGCTCGACACTGCATGGAGCTCTAACTCCGTTACCCTTGCTTGAAGCTGTTGAATGGCCTTAGCGAGCTTCCCCACTTGCATCTCGACTGACTCTGGTTCCTCCTGTGCCAAGCCCAGCACAGAGCGAAGTGCTTTAGTCACCGGTTCTTTTACCATAGTCTTCTCTGTGAGCAGTTGGTATTTTTCTTTCTGTATCTTCGCATTGTCCTCCTCAAACATCGCCCGAATTTCATCTTTCTCCTTCTCGTAGGCGATTACACAAGACTGCGGAACTCATAGTTTCTCCACGACCTCCTCCTTTTCTTGATTCAAGGATTCTTTAGCCTTCTCCTTCTCTTCATGGACTCGACGAAGTCGAGCCTCTATTGCATTTGCTAGCCTTCGTAATTGGGCGGGCTCATCCCCTAATTCTGCAATATTCGATCAAGAAGGTGCAGTAGGTACTGTGCGGCTCGAATGGATAGCTTGTTGTATCTTCGTTAGCTCCTTCTCGATTCTTTCATACAATGTCTCCTGCTTTGCTTTGTATCGCTGCAAGATATCCTTTGAAGCATCCTCCAAATCTGCGATGATTATATCGATGTCGTCCTCTGTGAGTGTGGCCTTCATCTTGGGCTTACTGGTGCACGTATTCTTTCTTGCTGAGGGTTTCTGTGGAGAAACCTTCCTCTTCTTCGATGTTTCAACCTCGGTAGGGGGATCCTTTGGCAGTGTAACTTCGCCTTTTCCTTGATTTTCTCCTTCTTCCCCTCCTCCTTCTTGATTTACTTCGTCTCCTCCTCCTCCTGCGGGTGAGTCAGTCGCACTTTCCTCTAAGGCGTTGTCCTCCTCATCAGTTTTTATGTTATGCACTTCCTCCTTTTTCTTGTTTTTATTCATGCTAGTCTATCCATCATGCTTGACCCAGGTGACCAAGGGACTTCTTATGATGTCGTAACGGATTCCTCCAATGGGCAGGAATGTGTCCATCAATGTGAATCCATCCGTTATGGTGCGGTCTCAACAGTTCATTCACTCGTAACTGTGTTTTCTAGTTGTTTTGGAGTATCATTCTAATGGTTGGGGCGCCTCCAATGTTCATATAGATTCATCATGGATAAGTCCCATTCTGCATGGTTTTGTTTTTCCGGCGAGGTTCAGGGCCTGCAAGCCTACCTCCTGCGAAGTTTTCTCTGGAACTTCCTGTAGTTTTTCTAATTTGGATTTCTTCTTACTGAGCTTTCTTGCCTTCTTTCCTGTGATCTGATTCTCTGGATTTCTCTTTCCATTCTTATTCTTATCTTCTCTTAGCATAGTAGCTTCGCACTGTTGATATTCTTTCAAAGGGTTCAAAGGTAATACCTCTTCTCTTATTAACTCTAGGGTAGGTATTCTTCTTTCTTTCATGGATAGGTCCTTCAAACCTTTTTGTGTTCTTTCAACCTCGATAGCTAATTCTCTTGCCCTATGTTGCTTCAACTTATCCTCTTGCTCTTCTATTAGTCACTCTATTTTTCTGGTTATGAGGTCCCTTAGCTCTTGATTTCTCGATTCTGTAGCTTCCTCCTCTGCTTTGGTTCTGATATGATCCTTCTCAATCCAATTCTTTCCTGACAAAAGTGGAAAAGGGGCGTTGTTCTCAACAAATTTAATGACTTCAAATTCTTCTTCAGTCGATGTTTCATGAGCAATCATAGGTATATTAGTAACTCTTCCACATAGGGTTATCATATTTCCTTTAAACAAGCCTATCCTTCCCAATGAAGGTACCATAGCAGGCTTTCCCAAAATTTCCCAAGTGATTTTTGGCATAATATTCACGTGTGTTTCTTCATCCAATACACAATCTATGTCAAAGTATTCTATTCTTGTAACTATGCGTTGTTTTTCTTTCAGGATCTCTGGTAAACTAATGTCTATGTGATCATCCATTACTTCTTTTAACTGTACTAACATAGTATTTGACTCTTTCTCTTTATGATTCTCTAACATATCCTTAGTCTTTTGACCTTCTTTATAGTTTTCTTGTCTCATGTTCATCTTTTCAAATTTAACAATCATCCTTGGGAAATACTCAACCTCGTGACCAATAGCTTTACAAAAACGACAAATAGAACATGTACGAGGGCATTCCTTAGCAATATGTCCCAGTCTTATACAATTATAACACAACGTTAATCCTCTCTTTCTTTTAAATGATATGCAACCTCTCCTGTACTATACACTAGGATCACAGTGATGGACTTGCAATCTGCAAAAAATCTTTCTAGGTTCCTGCATCCACTTATTAGTCCAAAAATTATTTCTATGCATAGGAATAACATATCTTTATTTATTCAGATCAATTCTTTCTTCTAACTATGACCTACCATTCAGACTAGGACAAAACCTATCAAACATACTTAGATTCATTCTTTCGAAACAAAATTTTCCACTTATCTTACCCTTACCAGAGCACAAAGCTTTTAAGATATTACCTCTTTTCTGTAGATCATGTTTCTTTCTTAGCAAAAATCTTTCTCTTTTCTTCAGTTCCCAACAATCACAGTTTCAGGTCCCAGAAACTGAACCATTTGTTGGCACAGGGGTAGACCCAGGGTTCAACACTTCAACAACACACCACAAAACCCTAACTATTGGCCCTTTCGATAACACCTGTGAAGCAGATGAAGTCTCACCCGAGGTAGAGGCAGGGGAGGTTGTAGGACACATGTGTCTAAAACCAAGATGGGACACAGATATGTGATTACAACACTTAGCAGAGCACTTTAGACAATAATATGCATTAGTTCATGAGTCTCATTCACATCACAAACTAAACCATTATTACAGAGTAGCGCAGTAATAATAAAGATCAAGCACTTTCAATCACTTAGCACATAGCATTTTCTCAGATATAGCATTCATTTATCTTTAATACCATTAAGAACTAAGAAATAACATCAGATGCATTCATTATACATAATAAAAACATCACTAAGCAAATAAACAACATAATTCACATTGCACAAAGCACATCAAGACACAGGATATACGTGGTTCACCCCAGTGTGGGGCTACGTCCACCAACTTCTTCTTCTTCTTTATTAGTCTTCAATCTTCTTACATTCCTCCGNATCACTAAGCAAATAAACAACATAATTCACATTGCACAAAGCACATCAAGACACAGGATATACGTGGTTCACCCCAGTGTGGGGCTACGTCCACCAACTTCTTCTTCTTCTTTATTAGTCTTCAATCTTCTTACATTCCTCCGCTTCTGTGCACAAAGCCACAGAGGCAATCTTCGCAGAGGACAGGAGATCTACACGCTATGCACCAGATCTTCTTTCCCAAAATCAGGTCAAGGCATAGAGCCAACTCTACACAGTCAGTTTTCACAAAGCAACTTACAACCTCTTGCACTTAGCTCTACAAGCCTTAGCATATTCTTGCACTAAGCCACATTAACACTTACAACATATGATGCACATAGCCAACCATCCAGGCTTCTTACATCGCTTAGCTACTTATTTATATATTTACAAAAAGGCCTAATCATGGGTAAACCCATGGGCCGACATCCCATAACCCATTACATAAACCCTAGTAAACCCTTTGTTGGGTCCACAAGCCCGCAAAACAAGTGATATCCCATGATCTCAGCTCCACTTGGGCGCTCCTTCTTCGACCAGCCTATCGAAGTCCCAAAATTGGTCAAACACGACCAATGTTTCCTCAAAACTTGGTCAAGGGCCAACAAGGGGTTCCTTAGGGTTTTTGTAATGGGTTATGTGATGTCGGCCCATGGGTTCTCCCATTTTTAGGCCTTTTTGTAAGGGATTGTAAAAGTATAAATAGATAAGAAATTATGGTAGAAGTAGAAGATAAAGACTTAGAGAGTGAAGTCTAAGTAGCTAAGTGCAAGAAGTTATGAGTGCTTTGAGAAACATAATGTGTATGTAAGGCTCTATGCTTGATAAAGGAGTTAGCTCTGTGCCTTGACCTGATTTTGGGAAGGCGGATTTGGTGCTCAGTGTGCAGATCTCATGTCCTCTGCGAAGCCTGGCTCTGTGGCTTGGTGCACAGGAGAAACTGAATGTAAGAATATTGAAGATTAATAAAGAAGACAAAGCAGTCGGTGGACGTAGCCCCACATCGGGGTGAACCATGTATATCTTGTGTCTATTGTGTTTGTCATTTATCTTATTAGTGCTTTTGTTATTATGTATGATGGATAGATCTGATGTTGCTTAGTGATTTACTTGTGCTTTATGAATGAATGTTAGATCTAACTCTGTGATGTGTGTTAAGTGGTTGAAGTGCTTACTCTTTGTTGTTACTGTGCCGATCCATATTAGGGTTTGTTCTGCGATGTTAATAAAAGCTATGGATTTAATGAATATCACCTTTTAAGTGTGGCTAGAATACTCCGCAAAGTGTTATAATCACAGATATGTGTCCCAGCTTGGTTACAAACACCTGAGTCCTGTAACCCCCCTGCTTCTACCTCGGGTGAGACTTTGCCTCCTTCGCAGGTGTTGCCGAAAGGGCTGGTAGTTAGGGTTTTGTTGGTGCGAGGTTGAAGAATTGAACACTGGGTCTACCCCTATGCCAACAAATGGTTCCATTTTTGGGACCTGAAACTGTGATTGCTGGGAACTAAAGTAAGAGAAAAGAGAAGCTATGTGTGTGGATCTGTTGCTGTAGTGCGATGTACTCTACTAGACTTGTGAAGCTCTGTGCTCGTCTCTCTATGAATCCCATGGTATGAACAGTAATCATCAAACTCCTTGCTGCAATATTCACCTCCATTGTCTGATCTGAGACACTTCAACCCTTTTTTATGTCTCATTCTTAACCAAAGATTTCCATTTCTTAAAAGTATCAAAAACATCATATTTTTGTTGAATGCAATAAACCCAAGTTTTTCTAGTTGAATCATCAATAAAAGTAACATAACAATGAGAGCCACCAAGACATGATAACTGAGCTAGTCCCCTTACATCTGTATGCACAATCTCTAACATTTCACTCTTCTTTTCTTTTTCGACTCTAAGAAATTTGACTCTCTTCTGTTTTCCATAAACACAATTCTCACATAAATCCAAATCAATTTGTTTAAGATTTGGAAAAAAAAATATTTTGTGAAGCATCTGCATCCCCTTCTCACTCATGTGTCCAAGCCTATGATGCCACAATGTTGTATACACTCCTGTAGAATATAAATAGATAGAAGAATCAGTATTACCAGTACATAAATACAATGTAACTACCTTCTCTCATTTTTCTATCATCAGTGATCCTTTGGTGACTTTCCATTCCTTATCTGTAAATATAGATATACATCCTTCACTTGCCAACTACCCTGTTGAAATTATATTTTTCCTTAGATCTAGAACATGTCTTACATCTTTCAGCAACCATTGGTTTCCATTCCTTTTCTTTATTTTCACCTTTCTCATTCCAACAATTTTTCATGGTGCATCATCACCCAAATGAAACTGTCCAAAATCACCTTGAACATAATCTAGAAAATGTTTCCTATGGGGTGTGGCATTAAATGAAGCCCCTGAATATACTACCCAAGACTCATAAATATTATCTATAGAAAGAATAAAAGCATCTTGTAACACATCACATGTTACATTTTCTTCCTGATTTTTCTCCTATTATCCATCTCTTTGTTTCTTTGGAGCTCTGCAGTCTTTCTTCAGATGTCCTTTCTTCCCACAATTCCATCACTTTATCTTTCCCAATATGGATTTCGATATGCCCTTCCTAGAATTATCATGGTTCCCTGAGCCCTTTCCTCTATCCTTTTTTCTTCCCCTGTTCTCCATGTTTAACGCATTAGCATATGTCTCACCTGTGTTTTTTCGTCGCATTTCCTCGCTAAGGATAACAACAACAACATCATCAAATTTTAAAGTGTTTGAACAAGAGAAAGAATTACTTATAGCCATGACCAAGCCGTTCCATCTTTCTGGCAATGAGCACAAGATTATAATATCCCTGACCTCATCATCAAAGTCCACTTTTATAGAACTTAGTTGATTAGTAACCGTATTAAATTCATTTAAATGATCTGCAACAAACCCACCTTCTGACATATTCATATTAAATAATATCTTCATTAAAAATACCTTATTGGACGTCGAGGGTTTTTCATACAGTTTGTATAATGCATCCATCATCTCCTTCATTGTCTTTTCTTTCTGAATATTGAAAGCCACTGATTTTTCCAGTCTCAGCTGTATCATTCCTAGTTCCTTTCTATCAAGAACCTCCCATTATTTGTCCTTCATGGTCGTTGGCTTATTTGTTATTCCACCCAGTGGTAGGAATAGATCCTTCTGATATAAATAATATTCCATCTGCATCTTCCATAATTGGTAGTTTTGGATGTTAAATTTCTCGACCCTAAACTTTCCATCTTCCTCCATTTCTCCCACTCAAACCAGGAACCCTCTTTTCCTGCGATTTACCTTTCGCTCTGATACTAGTTGTTAGAAAAACAAGATTGTGGAGCAATAAAATAAGGAAAATGAAGAAATAAAACACATAAGATACACAATACAATAGAGACACATATATATGTGGTTCACCCAGTGTGGGTTACATCCACCATAGAAATTGCTAGGTCCTTCCTTTATTATCTAGAAAATGAAGGGATACAACCTACAACACACCCATTGTAACCTCCTCTTCTCTCTCACAGTATCCTCTCTCAGAATACAATATTCGCAATGATACATAGCTGCAATACAATTCCCTCATAAAAGAGGGTTTCCTTATAGGGAAAAAAACACTAACATAAATTATATCATAATACCTGTGACCTTATAATGAACGGTCCAAATTTAATATGAAATTACAATATAAATTTACAAGGAATTTTTTCCTTCGGGGTCTGCTTGCCCCCGGACCCCCCAGCTAGGGGGATGAGCTCCCTAGACCCCACAAGGGGGGAATTCCCCCCTGCAACACCCTCCCCCACATGGAGGAGTGTACAATATTCTAGGGTGTACAGTCTTGATGGGGTATAAACATGGCTGAAAACAAAGACCTATGAATCAGGAAGATAATAAGGCTCCACAACCAATATTTGGGCCAAAATGAATCTTTCTTGTGCTCAATGGCCATGAAAAAGGCCTCTAAATAGGAATATGGGAACCATTAGTATGTTTGTGCAATAATAATGAGTATCGAGACCCTAACATGGTGAGGGGAGGAAATTGAGGGACTTAGGACCTAAAACAATATTCTCAAGATCGATGGCATTGGGATATGGGTTCCATTGGTAGGTTTTAAGCACAAAATTTTGATATTGAGGCCTTAGTGTTGGACGTAAATGTTGTTAGGAGGTTTTTTGCACCACATAATTCACTTAGGACCTTAAACATGGATAGGGAAGGAATTGAAGGTGCTAAGGTCCTATTTGAATCTTTTGAGGATCAAGCTTCATGTTTTAGTCCCATTCCAACTACATAAGACCTTTATAGAAAATATTTTTCCTATGAGGGGGATATTTTGTGTCATTAGTTTTTTTTTCATGATAAACTATTTGGAGACCTAATTCAAGCCCCTTAAGCTCAAGAAGATTTTCTTTTCTTAGAGATTTATGGCCATGTGAAGTTGGAGAACCCTCATGTGTTGTCTAGAAGCCCTTAGAAGGTCAAAGAAGTCAAATTATTCTAGAAGCTCCTAGTAGAAGAATATTGACCAATCAAAGTGGTTAGTCATGGGTTAAAAGGTTGCAAGAATAAAACAATTATAAATAAATTAGTTGCATCTAGAAGTGGAGAGGTTACTATTTGTGGAGAAAGTAGTTATAAGTGGACAAGTGGTTAGAAGTGGGTTAGCCCCAAAAAGAAGGAAGTTGGTTAGAGTTGGTTAGATAAGGAATCTACTTGGAGAATTATAAATAAGAGAGAAAGGGTCTCTTATGAGTGAATCTCTTGAGCATATTGAAGATCTAGTTTGGTCAAATATTCATTGCAGGTACTCATAGACGCATCAGAATTTTCGTAAGTCTGAGGTTTGACAGCGCAAGTTTTGGAGATTCAGAAAAACCTAGTTTTCTGAAGCAGTATGTGGGATGTAGTAGTCTAGGGAACGTACGTACATGGGATAAAGGAGAGAAGGGTGCGTACATTTGGAAAGAACATGAAAATATTGAGTAAGTGTTGGGGAAATCTTCCTGAAGTCTGAAGCAAGTTCCCAGAACATTAGTCTATTGGTTCAGATCTTATATAGAAGATACGGTATGGTTATATGTTGTATTTATTCTTAAGATGTAGTCATGGTATGGTGAGTTCTTGAAGCATTCATTGTATGGTTGTTTTGATGTTTGGATATTGGTATACGGTGGTTAGTTATTTGAGTGGTTATGTTCTAATATGGTTAAGGGATTTCTATGTTGTGTAATGGTGTAGGCATGAGGAACATGCATAGCTTATTGGATGGTATATATATGTTTGTGATTGGTGATGGTACATATTGGGTAGTGTCAGGAAGGTTGTAGTGGCATGTCACAAGTGGATGTGACAGAGGAAGAAAGGGTCTAAAGGGCCAGAAGTTTCAAGTTGTAGAAACCCTAGTTTTTGAAGGTTTATGCACGCTGACAAAAGGTAGAATGCATACATCCATGTGTTGTAGTATAGTTAGTTCATGTACATGCGCATGTTGCAGTATTGATAGGTCTCGTCCTTGTTGACAGATTGGATTATGTCTCTACGATGGGTCTTATACTTGATGGTTGGATTCCTCACATCTCGGTGGGTGTTGAGATACACAATTTGGTGCTCTCTTGGAGCTAGTGCTCTATTTCAGTTGGTGTTGATAAAACCAAAGGATTGTAGTCCGTAATAAAAAATAAACTTATACATATATCTGGTGTTTCTTTTGTTCTTTATTGTTAATGTATGTCATTGATATATATTTACATGCAAGAAACTAAGTATGAATGGAAGTAATAAGTAATGATGTTTTGAATGGTGATTGTTAACTAAAGTTTCATGAGAAGTGTAAAAAGAGCCTCACATTGATTCACCCCCCCCCCTCTCAATGTGGCCAGTGTGTCCAACAATTGGTATCAGAGAAGGCCTTCACCATAAGCCTTAACAAGCTTGAAGGAGATCCATGGACACACAAATGGATGAAAATGCAGATGGATTTCCAATATTTGATAAGAAATATTATTTATCATGGAGGATAGAAATGAAAGGGTATTTGAAGTCAAAAGGAGTAGGTGTTTGGAACACAGTTGTTGGTGGAACAGTTCCCTCAAAGAATCAGTCAAAACGTGCAACCCAAAGGGAAGAAAAGAAGAACGATATAGTATCTCTCAATACCATTTTAAATGGACTCTCGGGTTCTTTGAAAGAAAGCATAGGACAATGTACTTATGCCAAGGATCTATGGCTGAAGCTAGAGAAGGTATATCAAGACAAAAGTTGTATCAAGGAAAATGAAGATAAAGACTCTCCAAAATCCTCTAATTGCTATAATTCTAAGTATGATGATGTTGAATGTTCTTATACAAATGGAGAATAAAATATAGAATTAGTTTGTGTAGAATCAATTGACAGTTATCTTATAGATGAAGAGGAAGATTTGTTGAAGTTTAAAGATAAAGTTTTATCTGAGTTGGATGATGTTATCTATGAAATAGGAAATAGTTCAACTTCTTTTGAGTATCTTGAAAAATACACTAAGAAAATCCTAGAAAAGTACCCAAAGCATACCATGACACTAAAAAAAATGCTCAAAAAACAAGACGAAAGTAAAAAGACTCAATTATAATAAAAATAAGAAGAGATCAAAATACTAAGAATGAAATAATTAGTCAAGTAGAAGAAAATAAGAAGGTATATGATGAGCTTAGCAAAATCCTTGAAGCCAATGTCAATCTAAAGACACAAATTGAAGAATCCAAAAGGATAGAAGAACTATTAAAGAATCAAGTAAATGAAAAGGAAGAGTTGTGCCATAAGTTGGAAGAAGAAGTTGTTGATCTCAGAAAGAAAGTATAGAAGTCAAATACTCATATCAAGTTCATGAACAACTCAACAATCTTGAATGAAATATTGGATATTCAAATATCACCAAATGATAAATAAGGTATTGGATACAACAAGGAAGCTACACACTTTAAAGATATCACTTCTAAGAATCATGAGGTAAGTCCTTCATTCTCAAAAGGTGGAAGAAATGCTGCAAGTCAACCATCTACACAAAGCAAGGAAACTTTCAAAAGAATAGAGCAAAGAAGACATCAAGAATCCATATTTACACCTCAAAGCAAATTCAAAAGAGAGACACCTTTAAGGTGGACACCAAAGCAAAGGTATGAAAATGTTTTTCATGGTCGTTGCTTCTCATGTAATGAATATGGTCGTAAAGCTTTGGATTGCAGACATTATGCAAGGAAATATGTTGGAAGTTTTCATAACACCCTAATATGTTGGAGATGTAATCAAGTGGGACACGTTGTTTCTCATTGTCACACCATGAGATGCTACAGTTGCAATGGGTTTGGCCACAAATCCCAAGATTGTTGGAACACAAGAAGACAGTCCATGAGTATTACTTCAAATGATATGGCAAGAAGAGCATGGAAGAGAGACAAGGTTGAAAGGGTCGAAGCTGAAAGAA
>ML830954.1:83636-94372 GCA_009831015.1 Picea engelmannii | reverse complement strand
ACGCTACAAGGGTAAGCAGAAAATCAAAATCTGGGATAGAATGGTTGCAAAGATGAAATCCAAATTTATACCCATGGATTATCAAATCACTATGTTTCGGAGGATGCAGAATTTGAGACAGAAGCTGATGTCAGTGAAGGAATACACTGAAGAATTCTATAGGATAAACATCAGAGTAGGTCATCGGGAAAGTGATGATGAAAAAGTTGCCAAGTACATGAATGGTCTGTGATATGACATTCAAGATGAGATGGGAATGATGACCATTCGAAATGTGGAAGATGCTTATTAGATAGCTCTGAAAGATGAAGAGAAGCTAAGGTAGAAGTAAGGTCAAAGAGGCCGAGGTAGAATTCAAGCTAGAGGCAAAACATTTTCCCAAGACAGAATTCAGAAACCTAAAGATGAGGGGAAGAAACCTTAACCTAAGAGAGGAGGAAGCTCATAGGAAAGGAAGTATGCTGGTAGAAATACTTATCCTCGAGCCAGAGGAAGAGGAAGAGGCAGAGGAGGTGAAGTGAAATGCTTTGTCTATGGAAAAACTGGACATAAATCCTATGAGTGTCCAGATAAGAAGAAAGATGGTGGTGAAACTCACATTGCCAAAGCTCAAGGATGGAATGTTGAGGCAGAGGATGATGAGGGCGGAAGATCCTTAATGATGAGGAAAGTTCTCTTGAAACTGGAGAAGGAGGTAGAGAACCCAGACCAAAGAAACAGTTTGTTTCGGACTGCTTGCAAAACTAAGGATAGAGTATGCAAGGTCATAGTAGACAACGATAGAACAAACAATCCTTTATCTACATAGATGGTAGAAAAGATGGAGCTGGAGACTATTGTACATCCAAGCCCATAAGAGTTTTGTGGCTACAAAAAGGACAACAGGTAAATGTCACTAAACAATGTTTAGTTGAATTTAAAATAGGAGGATATAAAGCTGAGATATTATGTGATGTCATTTGCATGGATGTTTGTCATCTATTGTTTGGTAAACCATGGCAATATGATAGAAATGTAGTTCATGATGGGAGAAAGAACACGTACACCCTAGAGAAAAATGGTAGAACTGACATGTTGTTGCCGATTAAGGATAAAGAGGTGAAAACAAAAATGAGCAACACTATACTTCTCATGAGTGAGAAGGAAATTCTTGATGAGGTTAAGAAGAAGGAAAACACAAAATTTATTGTGGTCAGGAAGCCCAAAATTGTTTTGACCAGTACGAGAATAGATGATTTACCAGAAGAAATCCAGGAGTCGTTGGGAGAGTTTGTTGATATAGTAGTGGACAAACTACCTTGTTCATTGCCACCTATCAGGATTATAAGTCATCATATCGATCTTATACCTGGAGCTAGTTTACCAAACAAAGAAACATATCGGTTGACGCCACAGGAAAATGAAGAAGTTAAGAGACAGTTCCAGGACTTAATGGACAAAGAATTGATTCGAGAAAGCTTGAGTCCATGCATTGTTCCGACAGTGCTCAGCCCAAAGAAAGATGGAGGTTGGAGAATGTGTACAGACTCAAGGGAAATCAATAAGATTACCATTAAATATAGATTTCCATTACCAAGGATGGATGACTTGATGGATTGCTTGAGTCGAGCAAGATTTTTTTCAAAGATTGATTTTAAAAGCGAGTATCATCAAATTCGAATGAGAGAAGGTGATGAATGGAAGACAACATTCAAGACGAATGAGGGGCTGTATGAATGGCTTGTCATTCCATTTGGATTAACGAATGTGCCCAGTATTTTCATGAGGTTGATGAACGAATTCCTGAAGGATTTCATAGGGAAATTCGTCATTGTATATCTTGATGATATATTAATTTTCAGCAAGACAGAAGCAGAACACTTAAAGCATCTAGTTGCAGTAATGAGGAGATTACAGCAGGAGAAATTGTTGATTAATATGAAGAAATCGTCATTTATGAGGACATAACTCATTTATTTGGGTTTTGTTATCTTTGCAAATGAATTGAAAATGGATCCGGAAAAGATAAATGTGATTAAGTATTGGCCATCGTCGAAGAGTGTATTTGAAGTTCGGAGCTTCCATGGTTTGGCTAGCTTCTACAAGAAATTCATCCAAAACTTTAGTTGAATTCGCGCACCAATGATGGATACGGTAAAGAAACGAGACAAATCTTTTCACTAGACAGAGGAAGCAGAGAAGAGATTCAATCTGCTGAAGAAGAAGATCATTGAGCAACCAGTTCTGGTCTTGCAGGATTTCAACAAGACATTCCAGGTTAGGTGTGACACGAGTGGATTTCCAATTGGAGCGGTCTTGAGCCAAGACGATAGGCCAATCACATATTTCAGTGAAAAACTGAATGAAGTGAAGATTAAGTACTCCACATATGAAAAATAATTCTATGCAGTCATACAAGCACTGAAGAAATGGAGACACTATTTGGTTCCCAAGGAATTTGTTTTGTACAGCGATAATCATGCTTTGCAATTCGTGACTTGACAGGAGAAGTTGAATGAAAAACATGCTAAATGGGTTGAATACATGCAAAATTTTACTTTTGTGATTAATCATATTTCTAGAACTATTGACCAAGTTGTTGAGGCTTTGAGCAGGAAATGTTTGCTTATGCAGGAATTTAGAGTAAAGACTTTGTGTCTTGATAACCTCAAAGAAATGTACAGGGATGATCCAGACTTCAAGGAGGCATATGAGAAATCTGAGAATCCGATTCTCAGGGATAGAAGCCAATGGATTGAATACATGATCCAGGATGGATTATTGTTCAGGGGAAATCAGCTATGTATTCCAAAATTCTCCATGAGGGAGAATATGCTGAAGGAAAAACACAGTGGAGGATTGGTCGGACTTCTCAGTCATGATAAAACGTTCTCAAAGTTGAATGGCTCATATTTTTGGCTAGGGATGAGGACAGATGTCAAGCAATTTGTGGACAAGTGCAGAATTTGTCAACATGTAAAAGGAAAAAGGCAGAACACAGGGTTATACCAACCATTACCCATACCTGAAAGGCCATGGGACGCAGTGAGCATGGATTTTGTATTGGGACTGCCAAGGACACAGAGAGGATATGATTCAATATTTGTAGTATTTGAAAGATTTTCAAAAATGGCACATTTCATACCATGCCAGAAAACCAGTGACGCAACTCATATTGCGAACCTATTTTTCAAGGAAGTCTTCAGACTTCACAGCTTGCCAAAAAGTATCATGTCTGATCGAGATACCAAGTTTATGGGACATTTCTGGAGGACCTTATGGAAGAAGTTGGTGACAAATTTGTCTTTTAGCTCAGCATATCATTCTCAGATGGATGGACAGACAGAGGTCGTAAACAAGAGCTTGGGAGATTTTTTAAGGAGCTTAGTGACTGAACACCATGGTCAATGGGATCACATTTTGCCACATGAGGAATTCACTCATAACGATTCATTCAATAGAATCACAGGGCAAAGTCCATTCCAAATTGTATATAGAATGTAGCCAAGGGGAGTTTTTGAATTGAAAGATTTGGAACAAAATGAATTCAGGAGTGCTAGTGCAGAGGACTTTGCAGAAGGAATGAAGGAGCTTCAAAGCCGAATTAAGGAACGATTGCAGAGTTCAAGTCAATAATACAAGCAGAGAGAAGAACAGCATAGGAGAGAACCTCAATTTGAAGTTGGTGATCTGATTCTTGCACATCTGAGGAAAGAGAGGTTCCCAAGGGGAATGTATAACAAGCTGAATATGAAAAGGATTGGACTGTGCAAGGTCATAAGGAAATTTGGGGCAAACACATATTAGATTGAATTACCCGATGGGATCAGAATCTCACTGATCTTCAATGTTGTTGATTTGTACCCTTACAAAGCTGAAGAAGCAGGAGTAGAGGAGGAACAGAAAGAGGTTCAATGGACAAAACAAATGCCTATAGTTGTAGAGCCACAGATGGAAATCATAATTGACAAAAGGGTTAGCAAAAAGACCAGGAGAAAAGAGTATTTTGAATACTTGGTCAAATGGAAGGGACATCCAGTTGAAGATGCCAGTTGGGAAGATGGAGCAGCAATTCATAGGCATGGATAGACCATGCAAGAGTTCATGAACATGAGTTCATGAAAATTTTCAAGCAAGGGAGTATGATGCAGGAGCATCGTACGCAGCCATCCAAGTAGCATAAAGGTGGAAGACAACTGGAAAAGCACCAACACACATTTTGAAATGTTTTGAAAAATTAATGAGCAGATATTAATGTAATGTCTAGGGGAAGTGTACTTACATTTATATCTAGATGTTTTAAACAGATCTTGAGCATTGCTCTCATCTGTCGAATGTAGAGGCATTTATGCATAATAAATGCAAGTAGGTAGATTTGATTTAATAGATTAGACAGTTTAGAAGCGTAGCAGGGAAAACAGATATATACACCCTCAACCTTGTATCATTGTAACTTTATGATCATTTAGAATTAATAAGCTAGAGAGATGAAGCAGAGAGCTATAGAGAAGAATGCATGTACAGGAGCACTTGAGTTAATATATGAAATTTGACTCGATTTCATGGTGTTATGATGCTTACTGTTTACATTTGTTAAATGGTATGTTTACAGTTGTTTTATTTTCTCTGTTATGCATTTGTTTCAATGTTGTGTCAGGTGTATGATTTCATGTTGAGTGTATGAAGTCTGAGAGAGGAGAAGAATGAATTTCAATTGTTTCTCTTCCTGAGAATTCATACAAGGAGTGCAATGAATGTCCGCAAGGAGTGCGTTGACGAGGATCTGAGTTTTATCTCAGAAAGATCAGGAGAGATATCGTTGTTCTCATAACCAGTAGAAGTGCAGGTGAGGCACAGAGCCCTGCAAGGTGTGCACAGGCTGGTTGAAACTTTAGAACTTATCAACTAAGAGGAAGGTTGAAGGACCACTGTTGCAAAGAGTGCATAGGGTCGAGGACTCAAATAACCAGAGGTTATTTGAAAATTGTCGCAAGGAGTGTGAGCACGGATCCCTTTTGGGAAGCTTGAGTTACAAGTGAAAGGTCGGGAAGGATAACACCTTTGAAGTATTCAAAAGGAGACGAAGATCGAAATCGTCTCATAGAAGTCAAGTTCACTAGGGAGAACACCGAGTCATTTGGGCAGAAGTCATCAAGGAGTGCATCTGGTGGTCAGAATTCTTCGTGGAGAACTCGCGGAATCGTGAGGACCGTAAGATATAGAGGAGTTGTAAGGTGGTTAGGGGTTGGATGAACCCACCACCCTGATATCAAGAATCAATGTGGACTGTTGATCGTGGTCAGTTTGAGCCGTCAGATCATTTCGAGAATTCAAGATTCATAAGTTTGGAGTGCAGGCCAAAATCCGTGGTCACTCTAATTCCCGAATCGTGAAAGGGATTATCAGGTGTGGAATTTTTTCATTTCATAATTTCGCGGTCCGGCATTCTAAAAATTTCGATGACAAGGAGCCAGGGCACTATGCATTGAAAACACTGAAGTTGCGAAACACGACGTGTCTTTGGAGTGGCATTTCGACATTTTGACATTTCGGGGTCCGGGAAGTAGAGGAGGCTGTGATTTTGGCATCAAGAGTTTCAAACTCACGGTACGCGGAATCCCGAAAAGGTTGCTATTTCAGAATTCAGAAATTGGCGCGACAAGTGATTTGGGGTCGAGAGTTTCAAACTCCCGATACGCGGAATCCTGAAAGGCCATCAATCTCGCCAAAGGAGAAATTTTGGAATTTGGGGAATCATAAGGGAAGAGGAATTATTGTTGGTTGTTCGCTCAAGACCCGAAAAGCCGAAATTAGTGGGCAATATGTGGTATGTGCTTGTCACGTTGGACCAGTCAACCTTCGTTGACAATTCGCATTTCGACATTTGCCAAGAGCCGTGGAAATACATCGGGACTCTCCAACTCCCGAAACCTGAAGTTATTTGTGGCTTAAAAAAAGGGTTTGATTAACCCTTGGAGTGGTTTTAGTGAAGATCTTGCGCGGATCTCAGCCCGAGTGTCAGGGGGGTCTGCGCCAGTTGTGGTATCAGAGCCTGATTTTGTCTGTATATTTCAGGTAGAGGGAACAAGAGGAAAAGGAGTAGTCTAATACGTACCAGTTGTGGTATCAGAGCACGGAACAAATTATTTTCTTTCTATAGTAGAGAGAAAAGAGGAGAATTTTGCAGCCATGCTGCCGAGAAGAAGAGATAGGCCAATGCCTGATCCAACAATGGAAAGAGAAATGTGTGAGTTACGTGCCAGACTTGATGCTATGGATAAAACACAGAGGCACACAGTTGACGTTGGGGATATGAATGAATTTGAAAGTGAAAATGAAGCTAGAAATAGAGGAGAAGAAGTTGCAATCGAAGATGTTGTAGACGAACGCCTATTCAGGGTTGTTGCAAGGATAGGTGCTAGAGAAAAAATGAACATTCCCATGTATGAGGGAAACTTAGATGTTGAAGAACTTCTAGACTAGATTAGAGCTCTAGACAAATACTTTGACTATGAGGATGTCGAGGAAGATAAGAAAGTCAAAAATGTCATTACTAGACTTAAAGGGCATGCAACATTGTGGTGGGATGAACTGTAGGCTAACAGACGCTGCAAGGGCAAGTAGAAAATCAAAAGCTGGGATAGAATGGTTGCAAAGATGAAAGCCAAATTTATACCCAAGGATTATCAAATCGCTTTGTTTCAAAGGATGCAGAATTTGAGACAGAAGCTAATGTCAGTGAAGAAATACACTAAAGAATTCTATAGGATAAACATCAGAGCAGGTCATTGGGAAAGCGATGATGAAAAGGTTGCCAGGTACATGAATGGTCTGCGATATGAAATTCAAGATGAGATGGGAATGATTACCTTTCGAAATGTGGAATATGATTATCAGATAGCTTTGAAAGATGAAGAGAAGATGAGACAAAAGCAAGGTCAAAGAAGTCGAGGTAGAAGTCAAGCCAGAGGCAAAATAGTTTCCCAAGACAAAATTCAGAAACCTAAAGAAGAGGGGAAGAAACCTCAACCTTAGAGAGGAGGAAGCTCACAGGGAAGGCAATATGCTGATAGAAATACTTTTCCTCGAGCCAGAGGAAGAGGAAGAGGCAGAGGAGGTGAAGTGAAATGATTTTTCTATGGAAAAATCGGACATAAATCCTACGAGTGTCCAGATGAGAAGAAATATGGTGGTGAAACTCACATTTCCAAAGCTCAAGGACCTAATGTTGAGGAAGAAGATGTTGAGGGTGGAAGATCCTTAATGATGAGGAAAGTTCTCTTGAAACTGGAGAAGGAGGCAGAGAACCTAGACCAAAGAAACAGTCTGTTTTGGACTGCTTGCAAAACTAAGGATAGAGTATGCAAGGTCATAGTGGATAGTGATAGCACAGACAATCTTGTATCTGCAGAGATGGTAGAAGAGCTGGAGTTGGAGACTGTTTTACATCCAAGCCCATATAAAGTTTCGTGGCTACAAAAAGGACATCAGGTAAATGTCACTAAACAATGTTTAGTTGAATTTAAAATAGGAGGATATAAAGATGAGATATTATGTGACGTCATTCCCATGGATGTTTGTCATCTATTGCTGGGTAGACCATGGCAATATGACCGAAACATAGTTCATGATGGGAGAAAGAACACGTACACCCTGGAGAAAAATGGTAGAACTCACATGTTGCTGCTGATTAAGGATAAATAGGTGAAAACATAAATGAGAAACATTGTACTTCTCATGAGTGGGAAGGAACTTCTTGATGAGGTTAAGAAGAAAGAAAACACACAATTTATTGTGGTCAGGAAGCCCAAAATTGTTTTGACCAGTACGAGAATAGATGATTTACCAGAAGAAATCCAGGAGTTGCTCAGAGAGTTTGTTGATATAGTAGTGGATGAACTACCTTGTTCGTTGCTACCTATCAGGAGTACAAGTCATCATATTGATATTATACTTGGAGCCATTTTACCAAACAAAGAAGCATATCAGTTGACATTGTAGGAAAATGAAGAAGTTAAGAGACAAGTCCAGGACTTAATGGACAAAGAATTGATTTGAGAAAGCTTGAGTCCATGCATTGTTCCAACAGTGCTCAGCCCAAAGAAAGATGGAGGCTGGAGAATGTGTACAGACTCAAGGGAAATCAATAAGATTACCATCAGATACATATTTTCATTACCAAGGATGGACGACATGATGGATTTCTTGAGTGGAGCAAGATTTGTTTCAAAGATTGATTTGAAAAGTGAGTATCATCAAATTTGAATGAGAGAAGGTGATGAATGGAAGAAAGAATTCAAGACGCATGAGGGGTTGTATGAATGGCTTGTCATGCCATTTGGCTTAACGAATTTTCCCAATACTTTCATGAGGTTGATGAACGAAGTCCTGAAGGATTTCATAGGGAAATTCGTCATTGTATATCATGATGATATATTAATTTTCAGCAAGACAGAAGCAAAACACTTAAATCATCTAGTTGTAGTAATGAGGAGATTACAGTAGGAGAAATTGTTGATTAATATGAAGAAATCGTCATTTATGAGGACATAACTCATTTATTTGGGTTTTGTTATCTCTGCAAATGAACTGAAAATGGATCCGGAAAAGATAAATGTGATTAAGTATTGCCCATCGTCGAAGAGTGTATTTGAAGTTCGAAGCTTCCATGCTTTGGCTAGCTTCTATAGGAAATTCATCCAAAACTTCAGTGGAATTAGCACACCGATGATGGATACGGTGAAGAAATGACACAAATATTTTCACTGGATAGAGGAAGCAGAGAAGAGCTTCAATTTGCTGAAGAAGAAGATCACTAAGAAACTAGTTCTGGTTTTGCCAGATTTCAGCAAGACATTTCAGGTCAGGTGTGACGTGAGTGGATTTGCAATTGGAGTGGTCTTGAGCCAAGATGACAATACGATCGTATATTTTAGTGAAAAAATGAATGAAGCGAAGATTAAGTACTCCACATATAACAAAGAATTCTATGAAGTCATACAAGCACTAAAGAAATGGAGACACTATCTGGTTCCCAAGGAGTTTGTTTTGTACAGCAATAATCAAGCTTTGCAATTCATGACTCGACAAGAGAAGTTGAACCAAAAACATGCTAAATGGGTTGAATACATGAAAAATTTTACTTTTGTGACTAAGCATATTTCTGGAACTTCTAACAAAGTTGTTGATGCTTTGAGCAGGAAACGTTTGCTTATGCAGGAATTCAGAGTCAAGATTTTGGGTTTTGATAACCTCAAAGAAATGTATAGGGATGATCCAGACTTCAAGGAGGCATCTGAGAATAAAATTCTCAGGGATAGAAGCCAATGGACTGAATACATGATCCAGGATGGATTATTTTTTAGGGGAAATCAGCTATGTATTCCAAAATGCTCCATGAGGGAGAATTTGTTGAAGGAAAAACACAGTGGAGGATTGGTCGGACACTTCGGTCATGATAAAATGTTCTCAAAGTTGAATGGCTCATATTTTTGGCCAGGGATGAGGATAGATGTCAAGAAATTTGTGGACAGGTGAAGAATTTGTCAGCACACAAAAGGAAAAAGGCAGAACACAGGGTTATACCAATCATTACCCATACTAGAAAGGTCGTAGGTCGCAGTGAGCATGGATTTTGTATTGGAAATGCCAAGGACACAAAGAGGATATGATTCAATATTTTTGGTAGTCGATAGATTTTCAAAAATGGAACATTTCATACCATGCCAGAAAACCAGTGACGCAACTCATATTGTGAACCTATTTTTCAAGGAAGTCGTCAGACTTCATGTCTTGCCAAAGAGTATCATGTCTGATCGAGATACCAATTTTGTGGGACATTTTTTGAGGACCTTATGGAAGAAGTTGGGGACAAGTTTTTATTTTAGCTCAACGTATCATCCTCAGATGGATGGACAGATAGAGGTCGTAAACAGGAGCTTGGGAGATTTTTTAAGGAGCTTAGTGACTGAACGCCACAGTCAATGGGATCACATTCTACCACAGGTGGAATTCGTTCATAACGATTCACTCAATAGAAGCATAGGGCAGAGTCCATTCTAGATTGTATATGGAATGCAACCAAGGGGAGTTTCTGAATTGAAAGATTCAGAACAAAATGAATTCAGGAGTGCTAGTGCAGAGGACTTTGTAGAAGGAATGAAGGAGCTTCACAGCCAAATTAAGGAACGATTGCAGAGTTCAAGTCAAGAATACAAGCAGAGAGCATATCAATATAGGCGAGAACTTCAATTTGAAGTTGGTGACCTGATTCTTGTGCATCTGAGGAAGGAGAGGTTCCCAAGGGGAACGTATAACAAGATGAAGATGAAAAAGATTGGACCATGCAAGGTCATAAGGAAATTTGGGGCAAACGCATATGAGATTGAATTACCTGATGGGGTCGGAATCTCACCGATATTCAATGTTGCAGATTTATACCCTTACAGAGCTAAAGAAGCAGGAGCAGAGGAGGAACAGAAAGAGGTTCAATGGAAAAAAAAAATGCCTATAGCTATAGAGCCATAGATGGAAAGCATAATTGACCAAAGGGTTAGCAAAAAGAGCAGGAGAAAAGAGTATTTTGAATAATTGGTCAAATGGAAGGGACATTCAGTTGAAGATGCCAATTGGGAAGATGAAGCATCAATTCATAGGCATGGACACACTGTGCAAGATCTCATGAACAGGAGTTCATGAAAATTTTCAAGCAAGGGAGTATGATGCAGGAGCATCGTACACAGCCAGCCAAGCAGCAT
>ML830954.1:55424-83586 GCA_009831015.1 Picea engelmannii | reverse complement strand
GGAAATCAGCTATGTATTCCAAAATGCTCCATGAGGGAGAATTTGTTGAAGGAAAAACACAGTGGAGGATTGGTCGGACACTTCGGTCATGATAAAATGTTCTCAAAGTTGAATGGCTCATATTTTTGGCCAGGGATGAGGATAGATGTCAAGAAATTTATGGACAGGTGAAGAATTTGTCAGCACACAAAAGGAAAAAGGCAGAACACAGGGTTATACCAATCATTACCCATACTAGAAAGGTCGTAGGTCGCAGTGAGCATGGATTTTGTATTGGGAATGCCAAGGACACAAAGAGGATATGATTCAATATTTGTGGTAGTCGACAGATTTTCAAAAATGGAACATTTCATACCATGCCAGAAAACTAGTGACGCAACTCATATTGTGAACCTATTTTTCAAGGAAGTCATCAGACTTCATGTCTTGCCAAAGAGTATCATGTCTGATCGAGATACCAATTTTGTGGGACATTTTTTGAGGACCTTATGGAAGAAGTTGGGGACAAGTTTTTATTTTAGCTCAACGTATCATCCTCAGATGGATGGACAGATAGACGTCGTAAACAGGAGCTTGGGAGATTTGTTAAGGAGCTTAGTGACTGAACACCACAGTCAATGGGATCACATTCTACCACAGGTGGAATTCGTTCATAACGATTCACTCAATAGAAGCATAGGGAAGAGTCCATTCTAGATTGTATATGGAATGCAACCAAGGGGAGTTTCTGAATTGAAAGATTCAGAACAAAATGAATTCAGGAGTGCTAGTGCAGAGGACTTTGTAGAAGGAATGAAGGAGCTTCACAGCCGAATTAAGGAACGATTGCAGAGTTCAAGTCAAGAATACAAGAAGAGAGCATATCAACATAGGCTAGAACTTCAATTTGAAGTTGGTGACCTGATTCTTGTGCATCTGAGGAAGGAGAGGTTCCCAAGGGGAACGTATAACAAGATGAAGATGAAAAAGATTGGACCGTGCAAGGTCATAAGGAAATTTGGGGCAAACGCATATGAGATTGAATTACCTGATGGGGTCGAAATCTCACCGATATTCAATGTTGCAGATTTATACCCTTACAGAGCTGAAGAAGCAGGAGCAGAGGAGGAACAGAAAGAGGTTCAATGGAAAAAAAAAATGCCTATAGCTATAGAGCCATAGATGGAAAGCATAATTGACCAAAGGGTTAGCAAAAAGACCAGGAGAAAAGAGTATTTTGAATAATTGGTCAAATGGAAGGGACATTCAGTTGAAGATGCCAATTGGGAAGATGAAGCATCAATTCATAGGCATGGACACACTGTGCAAGAGCTCATGAACAGGAGTTCATGAAAATTTTCAAGCAAGGGAGTATGATGCAGGAGCATCGTACACAGCCAGCCAAGCAGCATAAAGGCGGAAGACAACTGGAAAAGCACCAGCGCACATTTTGAAATGTTTTGAAAAATTAATGAGTGGATATTAATGTAATAGCTAGGGGAAGCGTACTTACATTTATATCTAGATGTTGTAAACAGATCTTGAGCGTTTCTCTCATCTGTCGAATGTAGAGGCATTTATGCATAATGAATGCAAGTAGGTAGATTTAATTTAATAGATTAAACAATTTGAAGTGTAGGAGAGAAAATGGATATAGACACCCTCACCCTTGTATCATTGTAACTTTATGATCATTTAGAATTCATAAGTTGGAGAGTTCAAGCAGAGAGTTGTAGAGAAGAACCCATGTACAGGAGCACTTGAGTTAATATATGAACTTTGACTCAGTTTCATGGTGTTATGATGCTTATTGTTTGCATTTGTTAAATTGTATGTTTACAGTTGTTTTATTTTCTTTGTTATGAATTTGTTTCAATGCTGCTTCGGGTGTATGATTTCATGTTGAGTGTATGAAGTCTGAGAGAGGAGAATAATGAGTTTAAATTGTTTCTCTTCCTGAGAATTCCTGCAAGGAGTGCAGTGAATGTCCGCAAGGTGTGCGTTGACGAGGATCTGAGTTTTATCTCAGAAAGCTCAGGAGAGATATCGTTGTTCTCATAAACAATAGAAGTGTAGGTGAGGCACAGAGCCATGTAAGGTGTGTGCAGGCTGGTTGAAACTTTAGAACTTATCAACTAAGAGGAAGGTTGAAGGACCACTGTTGCAAAGAGTGCACATGATCGAAGACTCAAATTACTAGTGGTTATTTGAAAGTTGCTACAAGGAGTGGGAGCAGGGATTCCTTTTGGGAAGCTTGAGTTACAAGTGAAAGCTTAGGAAGGATAACACCTTTGAAGTGTTCAAAAGGAGATGGAGATTGAAATTGTCTCATAGAAGTCAAGTTCAGGAGGGAGAACACTGAGTCGTTTGGGCAGAAGTCATCGAGGAGTGCATCTGGTGGTCAGAATTCTCCATGGAGAACTTGCGAAATCGCAAGGACCGTAAGATCCAAAGGAATTGTAAGGTGGTTAGGAGTTGGACGAACCCACCACCCTGATATCAAGAATCAACATGGATTTTTTATCGTGGTCAGTTTGAGCCATCAGATCATTTCGGGAATTCGGAATTCATAAGTTTGGAGTGCAGGCTAAAATCCTTGGTCACTCTAATTCCCGAATCGCGAAAGGGATTATCACGTGTGGATTTTTGGCATTTCAGCATTTTGGGGTATGGCATTCCGACAATTTCGATGACAAGGAGTCGGGGAACTGTGCATTGAAAACCCTGAAGTCGCCAAACATGACATGTCTTTGGAGTGGAATTTCGATATTTCGGCATTTCAGGGTCTGGGAGGTAGAGGAGTCTGTGATTTTGGAATCGAGAGTTTCAAACTCCTGGTATGCGGAATTCCAAAAAGGTCGATATTTCAGAATTCGGAAATTGGCATGACAAGTGATTTGGGGTCGAGAGTTTCGAGCTCCCGGTATGCGGAATCCTGAAAGGCCGTCGTTATTGCCAAAGGAGAAATTTCAGAATTCAAGGAATCATAAGGGAAGAGGAATGATTGTTGGTTGTTTGCTCAAGACCCGAAAAGCGAAAATTAGGGGGAAACAGGTGGTATGTGCTCGTTGCTTTGGTGTGGTCAACCTTCATTGACAATTCGCATTTCAGCATTTGCCAAGAGATGTGGAAATACATCGGGACTCTCCAACTCCTGAAACCCAAAGTCCTTTGTGGCTTAAACAAAGGGTTTGATTAACCCTTGCAGTGGTTTTAGTGAAGATCCTGCGTGGATCTCGGCCTGAGTGTTGGGGGGGGGTCTGCACCTCTAACCCTTGGTGCACATGTAGATAACTATTGTATGTAGGGAAAGGTACTCTACCATCTTGGAAATCTATATATTCCTACAAGTGAACGAGTCCATGTAATACGAGAAGCTCATACTTCTCTTGTGTCAGGGCATTTTGGGGTAGGAAAAACTATGGCTCATTTGCAGAGGTTTTGTTACTGGCCTCAAATGAAAGCAGTTGTAACTAAATATGTAAAGGTGTGTGTGATGTGTTCTACTTGTAAGCCCACTAATAGAAAATTGGGGCTATACTCACCACCTCCTTTTCCATCCCATCCATGGGAAAGTGTATCTATGGATTTTGTAGGGGGTTTACCAATGACCAAAGGGGGTCATGATTATTTGTATGTTGTAGTGGATAGGTTCAGAAAGATGTGTATATTGATCCTTTGTAAAAAGTAGATCACTACTGAGAAGACTATTAATCTCTTCTTTCAGCATGTTTGGGTTCACTTTGGATTACCCACATCTATCATCTTGGATTGAGATACTCGATTCCTTGGGGAATTTTGGACTAGTTTGTGGAGAATGATGGACATCAAATTGAAGCGGAGAAATTCCTTCCATCCACTGACCGATGGACAAATAGAGGTGGTAAACTGAATAGTCATACTTTTGCTTCGAGGCTACTGCAGCAAGCATCTCAAGTTATGGGATGAACAGATACCCTATGTACAACATGCGTACAACCGAGCTTTACATTCATCCACACAGAGTTCACCTTTTGAGACATGTTGTGGGTACCTACCAAAGGTTCCTTTGGACTTGATGTACGGGAGAGATGCCTATGTAAATGAAGAACGAACTAAGGACAGAGCCCACAAGTTCATCTAGAGGATTCAACAGATACACCAGGAAGTCAGGGAACAATTGGAGGAAATTCAAGCATAGTATAAATCTCGGCATAAAAAGAATAGGTTTGATCATCAGTTCCAAGTTTGAGATTGGGTATGGCTTCACACCAGCAAGGAGAGATTGAAGGGTGAAGGCAAGAAATGCAAGCCCATTTGTTATGGACTCTTCAATATCATGGAGAAAAGCAATACTAATGCATTTCATCTAGATATTCCACCTTATATGCAGATTTGCTCAGTTGTGAACACTGAGAACTTGAAACTTTTTTAGCCTCTCATGATCATGGATTAAGATGAGGAAGTTTCAATACCATTAGTTGATGAGTTTTCACCTAAGTACTTGGATGAGCTACATGAATATATCATCCTGGACAGGAGGACGAGGACTTCACGCAAGGGTGGTGTTAATTTTCTTTGAGTAGGCTTAAAATGAACACATCCAAGCAAGGCAAAGTGGATCGAAAAGGAAAACGCGAGGGGACTCTTCCCTCACTTACTAGTTGATTGATGAAAGCTTTTGGTGGTCCAAAAATCTCTTAGTGGGAAGGTGTGATCCAAGAAGGATCTAGAGAAGGATAAGAATAACTCAGAACTCATAGAGGCAACTTAGAATGCTCAGAATGGCTCCAGTAGACAGAGGAAGGGAAAAAATTCAAAGTTCCCAAAACTTAGTGAAAACAACATGATCGTGAAGAGAACATCACAATATTTCTAATGATGAAAATGGCTCGTCAAACAAAGTTACGTTTTGAAATATATTTGTGGTCAAACAGGGCCAGTCAGTAAGGGGCCACATCATCATCCATACTGCTGATGTCAACAACTGACATGGCAAAGTGAAATCATCATATGGGTTGTTGATGTCAGCATGCCATGTGGCATCACCAGAGGCTTCCACGTGTCACCCGTCAATGGGATTTTTAGGGGTCCATGTGGACCAGTAGAAAAGTGCCACGTGGAACCCCTAGATGATGCCATGTGGCACCACCCAAGAAGTGCCACATGTCAGGTACAGAATGACAGGGAGGTGACATGAGCAAGCAGGTGGACTTATCATTGGGTGCCATGTGGCCCAATCATCAAGCAACACGTGGCATCCCCGAAACACCCAATAATAACTCATGAACGAATTTCATTTTAAAAAAAATGGCGGGTCCACCAAATCTGGCGGAACACACCAATTTTGATAGTCGTTGGTAGTACCTCTAGTGAGTATGCTAAACTTAGCGGGGGAGAGAATATATATATATATATATATTCAACCAACGTTCCAAAATGGAGTCTGATGAGATTCGACCCCGGAACCTCTGCAATGCCCAAATCTTTAACAACTCCGCCCATAACCAATGCACCATGGGTACCACTTGGTATATCCACCCGTGGTTATTACTTAAAAGGGGAAATTCACTCAGATCCGAGGGGAGAGGCGTGGACCATACGGAACTGGGAGCATGGATTTTGAGACGGAACTGTCATCATTGCAGGTTGCAGAGGGAACGAAAATCGAGATGGAATTCTTCTTGGGCCTGGGAGTGCTAGAGTCAGATCGGAGCATGGAGACAATCATTTTTGGGTAATTTGACACTATGAATTCATTGGTGATGTATGCTTTCTGATATGAGCATTATTTCTATAGATTGATTTCAGAATGAGGTATATTTATGTATTTGCCAAATTATTTTGTTGAGTTAATGAAAGAACCTACCCATTTGAGAGAAAGACCTGGAGACATAGTCCACCAGGGATGAACTCCGTTATCAAGTTTTTTTGTTCAAATCCGATGCTTATGTCTCTTCATTTTTTGGTTTTCCCTTATTTAACATTGCACTTTAATTTATGCTCATTTAATACAATTCTTTATAATTCATGATGAAAAGATCCTGGATCATTTATCCTACAGCCTCTTTGACATAGAAAACATGATCTTGAATGTGATCTTATTACCCTTCATTTTTCTATCAATTCAAGCATATTTTCTAAATTCCATTCTTATAGTGTGATATAGTCATTGAGGTCAATAATGACTTGTTAGTTCATTGAAAGGGAGGTGTCATTATTTCCCCCACCAAGGTTCAAGTCTCTCCAATTATGTGATTTCACTTGTGTACATGTTTGTTTTTGCAAAAAATGTGTGGAGCTAGGTGCATGTCCTAGGTGAATTTGGTGGAATATACATCTCCACTTTTGTCATATTAGATGAAGGGTTATTCTATAGCATGAAAATATGTTTTTTTTTCCATTAAATAGCCAAAATGGAATAGTGATTGCTTTCTTGAATTGACCAAAAGTGCATAATGATAAAAAGATACTCCTTGAAAGGTCATTATTCCATTTTGTTCGTTGATGAGTTTAAGATCTTCCAATGATGTTATTTCAATTTAATTACTTTTAGTATTTCCACTACTTGTTTTCCATAGCCTTTTAAAAATCAAATGACTAAGCAAAAACATCTTTCTACCATTTAATCCTACCTATCTCGAGTCTTCTTATCTAAGGATGAGGTTCAATGTTCATTTTATACTCTTTACATAGATTGATTTCTTTACATGTAAGGAATATTGTTTATAAAATGTTCTTTGTGGGGTGAGAATATTTTGTTAACAAAAAATCTCAAAAAAAATTAGATACTAGGTTAATAAAGTGTCCTCTCTTACAACTTACCATCCAAGACTCAATTGGAATTTTAAATTTTGATTACTTTGCATTGATTTTGACGCATTTTGAGAGATTGTGTTTCATTGAAATTGTAGAGATTGCATTGGAAAGAATGCATTTAGAAGCATACCATCTCTTTGAAATTCTAGACTAGTACTTAGCAGTGTTTTTATATTTGTTTTTTTTTATATGTTGAGTCATAATACCATTAGTTTCACGACCACACCTCTTGAATAAGAAGAAGCCTTTAAAATTAGCTTTGATTAATTAAAATTGATTAGAAACGATTTTATTTTTTAGGGTACACAAACAAGTATAGGACATAGGGCCTTGGAATAGGATTTTGAGAGTAAACTTATCCAAGGATATTAAACTAAACATATGTGTCTGACCAGGGAGTGGTGAAAACCATTGTGTAATTGGTGATGTCAGGAGTCTCCGCTCACACCGAAGTTAAGCATGAGGTTGCGTGAAGTTGGTTGTAGGGATATCCCTCTAATACCTTCATAGTGTCAAATATATTTCTCGGGTTCTATTCATATTTGGGGGTCTCGCTAGTACATTTACCTCTGTGAGAGGCGGTGCTTTCGATATTTCAAGATTTGTTACCCTGCCCATATAGTGGATTGGACTTGCAAATTCTCACCTATGCATTGGTTATATCTTGGTGACTCTAGTTGATTGACATAGGTAGCCACATAGGTTACTTGCAAGGGTTATTCTGTAGGTACCATGAGTCACACAATGGTTGGAAAACACACAAACTTTATGGAGGATTATCTCTCCGGGGGGATCTGACCGAGGATGTTTTTAATCCCACGAGGGACCATATAACTAATTTTGATACCTCCAATATTTTTAAGGGAGTCTCAGGCCCCTCTTGGGTGAGACATACCTACTCTAGTGCAGGAGGCCCCTTTTAGCCACTATATCTTGTTTGTGTGCATTGGCCTTTTTGATTTATTTTGGTGTGCTCTCTGATTATTAGTTGGCCCTAGGATTTTGTTTTATATCTTGAGTTCTAAGTCATCTTGGAGCAAGACCAAACTCCTTGTTAGTCTCTTTGTTTGTTGAATTTACCACCACGTCTTGATTCTTTACCGAAGTCGCTTTCTAAGAGGCATAGAGTTAATAAACATGGTACATATATCTCCACCTCCTAGACTTGTGATCATCTAGTTATGAGTATTGAGTAAGAAATGAATGTCTTGGGGAGTCCTTTGACTCCATTCTCTTTTGTGATTAGTGGGATCCTCTCGACTCCTTCATCCTCGATGGTGTGGATGTTGGAAGTTCTCTCATATAGTGCTACCCAAACTATGAGTTCTACTTAACCCACAAGAATGAACCCTTTCAAATCTCTTTTTGGTATTTCAAGTCATGATTCTTAGTCAATACCTTTGATCTATAATCCCTTTTCTTTTTTTATGCCCGACATGGCATCGCAAATCTCATCCTTCGTTTCAACGACTAATGTGAATCCTAGTTTTGGGTCTGGGGGCACTACGCGTCCTTATGTTCCTTTCTCATTTGGTGGAGGTCATATTCCCCAAACAAATCCTACAGTTGGAGGTTGTAATCCTCCTTCCTCTAGGCCTAATCCAAGCTTCCATGCTCCAGGATGTAGTGCTCAAACGGGAAAATAATTCACTTCCTATATTATGTCATGCATCCCCTCTTCCTCCATGACAATTCCAATGAATGCATTTATTATGGAGAATCCTCCTTTGTCCTATGGTGTTCCATCTAGAGGGATTCATTTTCATAGTATTGGCAACCCCTAACATGGATTTCCTTCATCTGGGTAAATGTATTTAATCCTTATCATGTTGCTTCCGAGGGTATGGTGCCCTTACAACATTTCATGAATCATTCTAGAGGAGGATATTATCATAATGGAAAGGGCCATGGTATATACCAGAACCCTGGATGGTCTTAAATCCCTCAGCCCAATATTTTTTGGGGGCATGGGCTCAGACGTCAAAACCCCATCTCCCTTTTCGCTCCACACTTAATCTGTCAGATTTGTCGAAATTAATGAATGACCATGTGCATCACAATTCGTCATGTTCCTCCGTCCCCACTAATATTCCTTTGGACATTCCAAAATTCGAGGGAAATAATGGTGAGGATCCAGGTAATCATGTGACTACTTTTCATCTATGGTGCTCATATAACTCCCTAAATGACAATTCTATTTGTTTGAGGCTATTTCAACGCACCCTCACAAGGGTCGTCGTGAAATGGTGCATTTAGCTATCAGGGGGAACATATGGAACTTCCAATCCGATGGCATTGGTATTTCTCAACCACTTCCAATTATCGGTTCGTTACAATGTCTGCATAGAAATTTTGTCGGCCATTTGCCAAGATAAAGCCATGCATATATCAAACCATATCCAAGAGTGGAGTAGATGGAATAGATTGATTAAAGCCTACATTCCCCCATAGCTTCTATTGGAATGGTTCCTTAAGTATTTATTGCCTTATATTTTGAAGGATGTCTCTACATCCGAAGTAACATCTAAGGAAAAAGCCATTTTCAAATCCCAACAATTGGACCTCATATATGCTCAATCTGGGATGCTTTATGAAATTATTCATGATGCAAAGTGGTCCAACTATGATCCTAGACAAAATCTCGCACCTCATGTCGATGGCATCATAGGCTATGCTAATGATAAGACTAAGGACATGGTGAAGAACTAATTGAAAGGTTTCTCTCTAAGAAATCATATAGTAGGACAAGCATCAGCTTCATCCTACACTGCCACCCAGTCAGTGGATGTAGATTCTGTGCAGTCATCATCTAACCCGAATGGTAACAAGAAACCAAGAGGGACTAAAAAGAAAGGATGAGTTAATAATCATAAGACTGGGGAAAATAATAATAAATCCAAGGAAGACACTAACAATGATAGATCAAATAATAATGTTGGTGAGGGAAATAAAGAGAAGCGGGAGGTGACGTTTCCTTGTAAACTTTGTAAATATGATCACCTTACCCACCTATGCCCCAAAATCGAGAAAGACTTGAGGATTTTATCGCAACCGTATGTTGTGCTGGAAAACCCATTTTCGCATAATTACCATATGGCCTTGGGGACCTCCAACACTATAAATGCATCGAGTGGGAGTCAAAACCCCTCGCACATGAAGGTGGCCATCTATGTGTCAATATAGTCAAGTCTTGGATTGATGTAGCCACTCATGATTACAGTTCTTCACATATTTTTATAGGTCCAGAGTCTCCTCCTCCTCTAGAAACACCCTTTCATATCGAAAATTAGGAACCTCTACCTCGTATTCGGAAAGGAGTACTAAATCACTATTCCTACGATCCTAATGTCAGATCCACCCAGAACTATTCGATTATCGAAGAATTGAGCCAAACCCCTTGTGCAATGTCGAATTTGGAGGTGCTCCATACGTTTTCTTCGTAGAGGAACGCCTTTTTATCTGCATTAGGAGCTATTGACCCGTGTGGCTCGAAGGTTATCAAGTATTACATCATGGATGTTAAGCCTCACTTACCTTACAACATGACCTTTCAAATCCATGTGGAATACACAAAAATTACCATCAAATGCACTGTAATTGATGAAGGTGTTGTGACATGTGTGATGTCCCTAACTTTTTGGAAATCCATTGTCTCTCTAACCCTATCTCAATGTATGACTATGTTGACCACATTTTATGGGCGTTCATTTCGACCCCACGGAATCCTCCCCGCTTTTCTAGTCCAATTAGGTGGGAATGTTGTGGAAGTCCATGTCGAGGTGGTTGATGTGCCTCTCGACTATAATTTGCTACTAGGGCACAATTGGACTTATGTCATGATAGTCGTCATGTCATCTATTTTTCGTACATTATGTTTTCCTTGTGAAGGGAAGATAGTGATGATTGATTTGTTGTCCTTTGCACATGCTAGTCCTAGTGCATTGGTTGGACCTTCGGTCCTTGTAATTGATAATTCTCAGCAAGAAACGAAGGATTTTGGTGTCGGAATGTATTCCTATTTGATGGGTATCTTTGATTTCATGGCCCCAATTCACCATATTCATGCCATTTCCAGTGATTCTTCATCATCGAAGAGGTATGTTCCTTTTCGTACTTCATATTTCAATGACCTGTGTACCCTACCTTCCCCGACTATGTTGTATGAATTTCAGTCACACATTAGGATGGAAATTCTATTTTCAGCAACATAAGTTGTGTATCAGGATATTATTGATGCTACTACTGATCCAGATCCTTCCCCCTCGCGGAAGGATGAGGTTGATCCTATTTTAGATCCTGTATGGTTTTATCAATCATCTTGTTCACATGATTACCTCGACGATACTTTACCTTCATATGAAGCCATATTAGAGGCCATGTATGGCCCTGATAGGTCTTGGAACGATATGCATCATTGATACTATTTTCTCCTAGATCTTGTTAAGATCGAATAGGATGACTTTAGATCTACCTTCAGTGAGATGGTCGGTCATGTCGTGGCTCCATTAGATACACATGGTATTTATGCTAAAGGAAACATGATGAATATTTCTCTTACCGTAATGATCGACATCTCTCGTATCCCTAGTAAAATTGAGAACATATATATCGGTGCAAATTACTTGCCTGAATAAATTAAGATCTACATTGATCTCTTCAAATAATTATGAGATGTATTTGCTTGGTCATATGAATAGATGTTAGGGATCAACCTCAGCATTGTTGAGCATGATATTAAAACCTATCTGAATGCTAAATCTATTCAGAAACGTCTTAGAGTTGTTAATCCTAGGAAGGCCCCCACCATTAAGGAAGAGGTAAAGAAGCTACTTAATCTTGGTTTCATCTAACCGGTTTCATTGAATGAATGGATGTCCAATAATATTCCTATAAATAAAAAGAAAGGAAGAATCTGCATGTGTATGGATATTAGATACCTGAAAAAGGCATGTCCTAAATATAAATTCCCTACTCCTTTCATTGACCAGATTCTTGACAAGTGTGTGGAAAGAAAAGTATTTTCCTTTATGGATAGATTTTCAGGATATAATCAAATTCAAATCAAACTCGAGGATCAACATAAAATGACGTTTATTTGTCCTTGGAGTACTTTTTCATACCATAAAATTCATTTCATCCTTAAAAATTTCGGAGCGACCTTCCAACGTGTCATGACCTTTTCATTTCATGATCTTAAGAATATTTTTGATTACTTAGATGATCTCATTGCCCACTCTCACAAGAGAGTAGATCACTGCACTCAGCTTTGATTAGTATTTGTAATATGTCATTAATATCACATTTGGTTGAACCCTCACAAGTTCATATTCTACGTTAGGTTCAGTCTTCTTTTAGGATTCATAGTGTCTGAGCATGGGATCATGGTAGATCCTATGAAGGTTGAGGGGATACTTCAATTGCCTCCCCTGCACAACAATAGACAACTTCAGGGTTTACATGGGAAGGCTAACTTCATGTGTCAATTCATAGTGAACTATGCCAATTTAACTAAAGGTTTCATGCATATTTTGAAGAAGGAAACTTCATTTATATGGGATGAGCGAGCCCAATAATCCTTCAATGCTCTTAAGAAATCTTTGGTGTCGACACCTCTGCTAAAGCCTCGGGACTAAAGTAGAGATTACTTTCTTTATGTTTCCAAATCCAAAGGGATGATCGGTATGGTTCTAGTTCAGGAGGATGATGAGGTCCATGATAAAAAAAATATTGTCTTAGTCGAAACCTAGTTGGTCATGAAATTAAATACTCTCATGTAGAGAAGTTGGCCTTGGTCATTGTACATGCGGTTCAGAGATTACGACATTATATATTACTTTGAAAAGTTACTATCTTGGTTGTGGATATCAATCCATTTAAATATGTCCTCACCAGGTGTATCATAGGGGGGGAATACAATAAGTGGATTGTTATTTTGCAAGAATCTCGATTTCGCTTCAGCAAAGTCTAAGAAATCGCTAGTTTTTATCGAATTGATATTGAACTTCCCTTGACTAGATGAGGAAATTTTTCATGATGATTCATTCACGGATGAACATATTCTCCTTATCTCATATTTGAACCCCTAGTATGGAGACATTTTTATCTATCTTCAAACCTTGAAGCTACCCCATCATATGTCAAGAAGCTATCGACGACGTATACAACATCAGGCTAAAAACTACCTTATTATCGACAACATTTTGTATCGTTATGGGTTATATAATATTTTACGTTGTTTCTTGAATCATGGGGAATATGAGGTTGTTCTCAATGAATGTCACAGTGGGGCATGTGGTGGTCATTTATTGGGGCTTGGGATAGCCCAAAATATATTGCGATCTGTTCAGAGAGTTCTTTCGGATTCATCAAAAAACCTATGCGATGAATCTGAAAGAACTCTCTGAACAAAACAATGGTCGCAAAAGTCTTAGAACAGAAATATTGTGATTTGGTTATTTTTGGTCGTCAATTTTTAAAGATTGCATTGAAGAGGTCAAGAAGTGTCACCCTTTCTAGGTGTTCTCTTGGAAAATGCACTCGCAGCCATCCCCTCTTCACCCATTATTCATCATCGGTCTCTTCACCAATTGGGGGCTATATTTTATGGGTTCTAACCCAACCTCGGTTGGGGGGCACCAACATATTATGATGGTTGTGGATTATTTTACTAAATGGGCAAAGACCATGCCTGCCATTAAATCCTATGGTAAGACTGCAACATTCTTCATGTTCAACCAGATTGTATTCTGATTCGCAATCCCAAGAGAGATTGTCACTCATCATGGCAGTCACTTTCAGAATGAAATGATGTAAGATTTAGCATCAAAACTAGGGTTTGAGCACGGTCATTCTGCCCCTAACTATCCTTAGGAAAATGGACAAGTAGAGGCAGTGAATAAATCTATCAAGTATATTTTGTAAAAAAATGTCAGCCTCGAAGAAAATATGACTAGCATATGATGCTTTACCTTGCACTTTGTACATACCAAACCATGGTAAATAATTCCATTGGTTTCTCTCCTTTTCAGTTAGTACATGGCGTGGAGTCAATTCTTCCAATTGAATGTGAAATCCCTTCCCTTAAGTTGGCAATTGAGCTCCTACCTGACACATCTGATCTTGAATAACACCTCATGCTCTTAGAGTGCCTCTATGATCAGTGTCAATATGACTCTACGGATATGGAAGAGAATAAACCATGTGTTAAGGTTCAATATGATAAGTTTGTTTGTCCCCAACTGTACATTGAAGGTGACTTGGCTCTCCTTTATGACAAAGCCAAAGAACCAATGGGGGAAAGTAAATTCAACCCCATTTGGCATAGTCCTTATATCGCGCGATGTGTCTTAGAGAAAGGAACCTAAAAATTAGAATATGAAGAAGGGAATATGTTGGATGAGCCATGAAATGGGATCTACCTTAAAGGTATTACACTTGAGCCCTCAAACTTGGGCGTGACCTTTGTATAATAGTGTATCTTAGTGTATATACTTATTTCTCTTTTCCTTTGTGTCATTGGATTTCTTATCAATTTTTCCCTTGTTTAGAGGATGTCAATGGAATCTTTGGTTTACTTAGGATTCGTGGACGATGCCATTCATCATAAGCGAAACATGGCTACCACCACTTGGGTCATTTACTCATGTGAGGGCCAACTAGTGTCTTCAGGTGGTGATTGTCTAGAGCCATCAACGAATAATGTGGCTAAGTATAGCACCATTATAGATCTATTACATGACACCATTTCACATGGTGTTTGACTTTTAGAATTTCACTTGGACTCTCAGTTAGTCATATGTCAGTTGAATGATAGTTACCATGTGTGAGATCCTACTCTTCTCTGTCGATTCCTACAGGTATGAATTTTGGAATGATACTTTGATTTTCTTACTGATAATCAAATCCCTAGAAGTTCTAATCATGTATCTAATGCATATGCTAATTATATTGGCATTTGTCACATAACTAGGTAAAGAAAATAAATTCATACAATTACACATTATAACATATATAAGTAAAGTTGAAGACCAATTTTTTTTATATTTCATCCTTTCAAGTTCAAAAAATATGGTGTCATAGTACAAAATGGGGCTCACACCCTCAAAATACATATATGGCCAGTATATAGCATGACCATGGCATCTACGCTTGTGGTTCTGGATGTGTATCATGATAGCACACTACAACGTTTGCAAGATGTCAGAAGAGTCGCACCCACGCACTGGGTACACCTAGAACCTGTCGATGCATCGTCTCTGGAAGATCATCCATTTGAACCATAGGAATCATGTGCATCAATCCAGACAGGCTCCCTTGTGCATTCTATAGCACTCTCTCCATGTCCCCATTGTTACAAGAGAATCCCCCTGCAGACAAGTGGATTTCCTCTTGGATACTAGACCCATATAACCAAGACAGAAAGGTGTTAATGTGGACACTGACATTCCTTTTCATGAAGCTAAAATATTAAAGGAAGAAGAGGAAATAAAGGTAAATACCTTTACCGACATTTGTCCTTGTTTGATTCAGGTTGATCTTGATCTCCAATTTCTTCAGAAGGTCCTACAATACAATGAGCAACAACAACGAAACATCATTCCTAGTCTACCATGATTAGCTTCATAATATATCTATCAAAAGGAACAAGTTCATGAAACATACACAAACTTAAAGGAAGCAGGCCAAGCACATATTTATATTAATGAAAACAAAGCAAAGTGCTTACAACCATGATGTAGATGCAGTAGCTTCACCAAGCTCTCTTTGTCTAGACCCTTTTCTCAAATGATCCACCAACAGAATGTCTATAACTTCAATGATATCTTCCTTATGAGATCATAAGTTTGATGCCATGCTATTTCTCCATGTCCCTTTCACCATGAGAAGGCCTCCTTATATAATCTTGGAGAGGCCCAACCACCTTAGAGATTCTTGGGATAGGTTGAGGATATTTCTCCATCAGTTGTGGATCCTCCCTAAGATCCAGCCTTGACATCAGATTCGAATCCAACTAACTCCAGAGATGAGGGGGGGTTTTCCCTGATTTTCCTCAACAGTCAAAGATTCCCTCAAACATACCAGCGCTCCCTCAAAAGGGTACACAGAGCGTTGCAACACTCCCCCAAAGAAGGGTAGATAGCACTGGCACTCCCTAACAGTCGGTAGGGGAGTGATGCCCAAAATTCTCTCATAAAAGCGTAGCGCTCCCCCGAAAGGGGTCACAAAGTGACACAACGCTCCCCCAAAGGAGGCTAGGGAGTAGGGGAGTGTAGGGGAGTGCTAGCACTCCCTGACAGTGGGTAGGGGAGTGTTTCTCTTCAAACTTCATTTTTATGTGGTTTTCTCAATGGAAAAAGTTGTGTACTCCTCATAAGATGATTTCTCCTTATAAAACCAATCTTTGAAGGTGTCTTAAGTGTCCTTATGATTTTGTTAGAGACACGACATAGGAAATATGGAAATATGATGTTTTTGACACTTGCGACCAAAAATGCGACACTTGTGACACTATTAATGACAACAATGGGTCATCATTGAAGTGAGTAATTTTGATGTGTAATAGAATTCCCCCAAAAGTGCAAAGTTAGAAGATGAGAACTAATGACTGAAGTACTTTGTAGAATTTTTCAAGCAAGGGTAAGGATGCGGAGAACCTGGTAGAAGATGCACACAAGCATCAAACAAATATTATGAAATCTTCCAAACCCAAGGCAAGCATACCTGTGCTTGGGTGATAAAGACTTGCAAGGTATGGCCTCCATAAAATACACTACAGATCCATAAGTGTATTAACAAAAAGGTATAGCCACCCAAGATACAATGTGGATCTATACTCTCATGACATGAACTAATCGTAGCCATGAAAAATACACAGTGGATCTACGATACAACAAGACATAGTCATGGACCAATACAAAGTGATTCTATGTGACAGCATAAGTGTCAACGTTCAAAAGAAACTTCATCGCATCATGGGCAAAGTACATATAAGAGTGATGACTCAACCTAGGGTCTTCTTACCGATCTCGATCTAGTACGAATATAACCATGTGAATAGATGTATTGATGTTGAACATGGCAGAAACCACTTGATTACCAGTGAATGAGGTAAACCATTAACAAGCACGAGGGAAATCACCATTGATGTCAATGATTCCCAAGTTACTCTAGTACATTCCAACGAATGTGAATGGATGATCTAAAGTCGAACATCCATGGAATCATTCGATCAGAAGTCAATGATGTAAACGCAATGTCGTATGTGAGGAGGCCTGCCATTGAGGCATGTAGGTCCCAAGGTAATAATCGGTTTCTAAGTCTAGTTCCCAGATAATGTGTTGAAGTCGATAGGAATAGACTTGTCGAAGGAGGGCCTTGGTGTATCCCCCATCATCGACATGAAACTGACACTTAGATGTAATTGGTGGATCAAATGAACATGGACTGACATGGGTATTGAAACAAAAATTTGTGATGGTTGACTCTTGAGGCAGATACTTCCCTTGAACACTGAGGTAGGACAACAAAAACTTGACATGGACCAAAACTTGATAATGCAATGGATACTGTGAATTTTGTTGAGTGACCCAAAGGATTAAGGAAACTCAAAGGATTGGTTCAGTGTAGAGGTTCAGCGGATTAAAATGCGTGCAAATATAAAATGTTGTGTTCAAGGGCAACTGTAAGAGTTACTAGTAACATTCTCAAAAACTTCTTAGCTTGCTTCCTTCAATTTTTTCCCCCATCTAGATAGACGAGTACCTCTTTTTGGTTTAACAAGCTCGATGAGGATAACACATGCTCGATATAACTCACCTTCGATAAGTCCCTCTTCCTTTGTTTAATGAATTGGAAGAAGTAAGGGTTCGGTCCCATATGGGCCCTTCAATGCATGATTTTTTTAACGAGTCCAGATAAGTTAAACTCGGTGATTTTTCATGTTTAGAGAATCTAAAAAGAACTTAAGGATGACTCCATGATTGTCCTTTTTTGTAATTTTAGTCTCGCGAGGGCGAAAAAGAGATAAATTATCACTCGAAAGATGCCCTTTCAAACCTTTTAACGAATGTGAAAGGAAACAAGATCACTCGGCAATCTTTTCACGTTTAGAGAGTCTGAAAAGAGATTAAAGACTACTCCAAGGGATTCCTTTTTCATATAACCTTTACAAGTCTGAAAAAGTGATAAAATTATACTCATTTACACTCTCATGTTTTTTCAAGCACGAGAAAGAACAAAGACTAAGCTTGGTATTGGTTTCATTTTGAAACAAGCTTGAAACAAAATTAAACTATGCTTGTAAATTCCCAACGTAATTTCCAAAGGTTGGGATACCCATGGATGGTTGGTACCTAACTCCAGAATGATCATCAAAGGCTGGAGACATGCCCCCTGAGCTTCAATTCGTTCATCGACTTTGAGGTTGTCACCAATTTATGTACTAGATGGAGAAAAAGGATAATGGTGGATGAAACAAAGGTTCAAATACGAGACCTAATGAAAGACTTGACTCGACATCTATGAGATATGGCGAAAGACTTGACTTGACAGGAGAGGTGACTGTTTCATTTTTTAACGAGCTTGTCACAGGAAAAGAACTATGCTCAAGGTTCCAGGTTCAATCCCCATATTTATGTTTTATTTTTTAACGATCTTGCTACAAAGATGAAAAACTATGCTCATGACCTCTGTTTCATTTTTTAATGAGCTTGCCACAGAGAGGAAAACTACTCTCGTAACCTCTGTTTCATTTTTTAATGAGCTTTCCACAGAGAAGAGAAATTATGCTCATATCCTCTGTTTCATTTTTTAATGAGATTTCCACAGAGAAGAGAAACTATGCTCATAATTCTTCTTGATCATGTCTTGCAAGAGGATAATGCTCTGTAAGGACACCATGTCAAGGGACAAAACTCAGTCATGGATTCCAAGAGATCTTCACTGGATGGAAGAAGAATGCTCTGGAGGGAACACATGTCGAGGGTTGTGGTAGGGGTAAGGAGATCAGGCTCCAATAGCCCTACCGAAGAGATCACCATGTCAACTACTGGATCTAAGTCATTAGAAGTTGATTTATGGGAGACAACACCACATAATTGACCTATGGAAGGGGTGATACTGACTGTTATCTCATATCCTCGGTCCCTTCGTTGATGTCATGGGAATCCCTCTTTGGATCGTGTACCTACATCTGCGTAACAAAGCAATTGTTAATACTTGATAACATGCAAAAATATTTGTGTTTTTTATTTTTCCTTTATCAAAATTGAAAAACAAAAAAAAATGAAATATATAAAAACATTTCTTACCAATACACCATAGGTGAAACCTAGTGGTAGAGGCATGTCAGGATCCCTTCTATATTCGATCCCTTAGAAATGATAGTTTTCAATGGCTATGACCTATCGGTGCCACCAGAAAAAGAACTCATCGTTGTAGGGGGTTGGCACCCTACCACCTCCTGGTTGCCTCATCATGTAGGTCCACCGTGACATGGTTGAATCGCGCAGTCTGTGTGGAGTAATATCTACTCTATGGCTCAAACCTGGAACCCTCTCAAAGAAAAAACTACAAAGTATGGATGAAAATATGAAATTTCTCATTCGCCCTTGTTTGTAGTTCGTTAACTGACTCTTCTTGTTAGCGAACAGTGAGGTACAATAGTCATAAGCAGTGGGTCTTAAACACTCCATCATGAAGAACATGAGTGGCCTTGATTCTTGGTGAAATGAGGCCGACCCTGAAATTCATGTGAATACAAGCATGGCAATCTTTAAACTCAGGTTCTCAATCTCCCTAATAGGGAGTTGGATCCCTACTTTATCTGTGCCTGGAACATAGTGCGTGGAAATGTACGACTCAAGATTCATACCACCCCAAGCTCCTCAGGCCTCTATATTCACTACCTCACCCCGACGAGACAATCCTGTGATAAATTAAATATATTCTACTTCAATCCTCAAAGGTTGTCCATCGAGATTGAAGGACTTTATCTTCAAATCCTAGTAATTTACTAATAACTGGTTTAACCTCACCTGATCCCTCGTTCCTTTGAGAGCCCAAAATTTATAAAGGCCACATCATTTTAAATATTGTTGGGCCCTTGCATCTCTTCCCACTGTTGCATCTATCTCCTCATGCTCCCTTTCCCTCCATTCAATAACCATCCTGCAAAGGAGAAACCATTTTTTGAGTTAAATTCCTTTCAAAATATTGTTCACAAACTTGTACACGAGCTAACTTGATAACAATTTCATATAGAGCTTCATATACGCATGCAATATTCACTTTGCCAATGTATATGGGGTCGTATACGTGACCCGATGATATGTCACCTGCGTACACCCTAGTTTCCATATAACACCCTCTTATACTAAAAAATGGGGACTAAAAATGGAATTTAAACCATTGAAATTGAAGGAGAGGAGATGGGCACTTACTTGGTCCATGTGGTTGTTGATTCTGTTGATCGTAGCTCCTACAATCAACACTTGAATATTGTGGGGAAAATGGCCTAAAATGCACTATGTCGGTTAAAGAACTCAAATGGTATGGTAAAATGTTATATATTTACTATTAGTAGAAATTTTTTACCCACTTTCTATAGTTCTTTTCTATTTTTTGACCTTATGGACTAATAGCGCAGTGGAAAGACTCGGTTTTAGTGGATTTTTCCAAGACTTTTTATGGATTCCATCATCTTACCACATGTTCATGCCTTCGTCGGGTATACTCTTTCACCAACATATAGGATAGGTTTTTACTATGTTTTTTATTCTTGCATCATCCTATGACCGTGATCCATACACCCTTGGTATGAACCCATTTATTAGTGACATGGAACCTTCTCATTGCTACTAGAAGTGTCATTATTAAGTGGTAGAGACTTACCAAACATGGGTGCCCTAGTTAGAACCTTTGTGTCATTTGGTGCCCATGCAGAAGTTATTCCATAGGACTGAGAGTTCCTTATAGTCCCAATATGACTTTGTGTTCGAACCTCTTTTGCTTACTCACAAGCATTCTAACCATTACCTATGGGACTCCCCCTGAGTCTTGGTTAAGCTCTTTTCTGACTCCCAAAAAAATGAAAATATTGTCAGGTGAAGGTGCGCACATGCCTAGTCGATGAAAATGCATCAAGCAGAGGCTCAGTCTTGGTCATCGGATCCATCAAACAAATCAGATCGGCGGTTCACAGATATTCAGGATCCAAATTTTTCTCAAAGTTTAGTGCCAAGGAAAAGGCCCGAGATCAATGGACGAGCAAAGTTTAAGTTTAGATCGTTGGATCAACTTTTCATGACTTCACGAGTTGGGAAAGTAAGAGGACAGAGTTATGAGGATTCGTGAAATGCGAACTCACGAAATGATCTGGGTCGTCCAACTAGAGGAGCACGTGGCAGCAGATAAGCGAAATCGCGATTTTGCATTTCAGAGGTTTCAGCATGGAGCAAGGCGTAAACTTCTGAAATGCAAAATCATGAAGCGCTTAAATAATTGGGCCCATGGTCGCAACCCGAGGTCACATTGAAAAGGGGGCGGGGCACAGGATCAACGAAGAACGAGGTCGTGAAATGATCTGGGTCATCCAATCTGAAGAGACACGTGGTGCCAGATCTTAGAAGTCACAATTTTGTGACTTGGAGGTCTCAACATGGAGCACAATGCGAACTCCCGAAACATGAAATCGTGAAGTGCCTAGTAGTTGGGCCCATGGTCACAGCCCAAGTTCATATCGAAGTGGGTCCAGGGGCAAAGTGTCGATTGCGAGGAGCCTCAGTTGTCGAATGCATAGCAGATCCGACCGTTGATCAGAGCAGGGCCATTTCACATATCGATTATCTGGAGATTGGGACAATTATTCTTCCTTACTTAGGAAGAATGGCCCAGATGACTCAGTTTATATCATAACAATATTTTCTATGTAGGTTGATATCAGATGATAAGATTGTTATGGAGACTGTATGTCTCCGGACAGTAGATGTATACTACTATGGTGGATCTGTTCCACTGATTGTGACTGCATGTCACTGATCAAGTATCTGTGTGCTACTTGGTGTGGTAGTGTACAACTGGATAGTAGTTGTGTACTAATATGGATAGACACAGTTGTGTTCTATTGAATGACATTGTTCTGATTGCCCTGCTGACTATCGATAGTGTTGAAAAATGTTTAATCAGCTAGATGGATGATTAATGGATAGATATTTTCGAGACGGAAAATGGTCTAGGACATTTATTCTTCCAAGACATATGCCCAGATTAGAAGAATAGTTCTTGTGTCACTGTATGGAGTGAGTGACTTATCCAACATCATGTCTGATTACTCAGATGGAGTATGGTTTTGAGAGATGATGCAGTTGATGACACTGATAGTGATGATGGTGCTCATGATCTAGTCATGATATAGCCTATACAACTATGTTGATTCTACTAGGTTAATGGTATGTTTGTGCTCAATACCATTACCTTCAATACCTCCCTAGCTAGGAGGGAGTGTTGATATTATGGTAGCTGCGGGAGGTATTTACCTCCACGTGTAAACCTGACAAGAATAGAATATTTTGGGAAGCAAGAAGAAACCCTAATTAGTTGGTGAATAACCCTAGAAGAAAAGTCGACTCAAGAGGATAACTTGTATTAGGTTATTAGCCTCCAAGAGAAGAAGTCGGCTAAAGGAAATATTATATACTAAGTAAATAGGCACCCAGAATGAGAAGTTAGCCCAAGCATTTTGTCAGATTTAGTATGAATACAGGAGGCCAATCTTCATTCTAGCAGGCATTCTGAGAACTACATAAGCGACACTCTTGCGCACTGTAGTTGGCCATTTTTTGCGCAAGTTTAGAGGAGAGCTAACGTTGCAGCTGTTGCAGCTAGCAGATTTCAGTTTTGGCTTGGACTATCTCTTGGTTATGGTTTGGACTCTCTGATCAGATCTTGCTTGGTGAGCTATCCTTGGAGAAAGGTGTGCCACCCTTTGTTTGGCTATCTAGCCTAGGGTTTTCTTCTAGAATGATTCTCTATCAAGGTTAAGGTGCTCGGGGGTGGCTTCAACCTATGGTTGGGTGACAATAGTGATATTGTCTATGGTTAAACGAGCACATCCATCATATTCTAACAGTTATGAGATAGTGTTTAGGGGTTCAGGAGTTGGTTTTATAGGGATTAGGGGTAAAATATATTAAAGGGGTTGAGGTATATAGAGATCAAAGGATTTAGTTTAGGTGTCTTTTAAGGTTTTTAAGGATTATGGTTTATGAGGATAAGTGATTAGGGGTTCAAGGGGTTAGTGGGTATAATTGTTATATGGAATATGGGTGAGGTTTTAAATTATATATTTAGGGGTAAGAGGATTATAAACGTTAAAGGTTTCAAGAATGATATGGATCAAAAGCTAGTGGTTTGGATTTGGAGGGTTTTATGAACTAGAGGTAATTTATCTTTAAGGGTTATTGATTAGTTGTTAGGGTTTCTAATGGTCGATGGTTAGGAATTATGAGGATAAGTATTAGAGATAATTAATGTTAACGGATAAAGAGGTTGCAAGTATCAAGGGTTAGGAGTTAAACTTAAAGTTTGGGGATTATAAGGGTTAGAATTAGGTTTTATGGGTTGCATGGGTTAGAGGTTATAGATATATGCGGTTTAAGGGGTTATGCACTTGGTTATAAATGATTGATATTAAAGGTTAAATGGGTCAAATTTTGGGGTGATAAGTGCTTAGGGTTATAATGGTTAGCTTATAAGAAATATGTGTAAGGAATTATTATGGTTTTGGGTTATAAGGATTAGGTGATAGAGGTGATAGAGGTTTATATAAGTTTATGTATACATGTATTAATGTATATAGATAAAATGTTATGCTTAATTGAGTTTTAATTATAGATAGTATAAGGATTAGTGATTAGATGTATTTGGATATATAAGAATGGAAAGGTTATAGACAGTATAATGGTTAGTGATTAAATGTGTTTGGATATATAAAAATAAAAAGGATGATGAGGTTCATGGGTTATAAATGTTACAACGATTAAGAATGATAGGAATTAATAATTATAAAAGTATAATTTTAAGGCTTATATCTGTACTACTTGTCTATGTAATAAAATGCTATTAAATTAACATCAGTATACTTTAAATCTTACACTACTACACCAAAATACTAAACTATAAAAAAATTGTTTCCACACCGTTCTTGAAAATATTATTTTAATAACTTTGTTCAAAATGTTGTTTCCACACCTTTTTTTTCAAAATGTTCTTTTAATTTTCCAATTAATAAATATGCAATTTGTAATTCAGTGTGTAAGTGAGATATTGCGAGTGATACATCATTCACGTGCAATGGATTCATGTAAGTAATCCCTCTTCATCATTCACGTGCATTGGATTCATGTAAGTGATCCCTCTTCATCTAATGCTATCTACACACCATTTTTAATTGTGAAAATAAATCGATTTCTCACTATAACCCTAAGCTATAACAAAGGTCTTTTGTCAAATTATAACCCTAAGCTATAACCCTAAAGAGTCGTGTCCTATTATAAAGAGTTTCATTGGAGGGCGACAAACGAATTCCTATTCTGGGATCCCGTTGGTATGTGCAATAGAGAGATGATGCAAAATTATAAAAAAATTAATATAAAAACGGGAAGTTAAATATAATAATTAAATTTTAAAGATCATTAAAATTTAAAAATCAAACAATTTTTAATTCTAGAATATAATAATTTTTAAAATATATAATTGAAATTCAAATTACAAACAAATTTAATCTTTATTTAATATAGAATTTAAAATTAAATTTTAATAATTAAAAAAAAATTAAAAGTTATATTTAATTTTTCTATTTATCAACTTTTTTTTTTTACAGATGCATATCATATTTTTATATATGTTTAATTGATTAGAAAAACTAATAAATTACAATTTACATTATTTTTTTAATTTTTTGAATAAATACAAAAACTAAAGTATCATATGACTTAAAACATAATTATGGTTGTATTAAATTTCCGCTTTTCTACTCATAACTATTAATATTTTCAAATTGTTACTTGGAATCAATCACCTCACCCATTTTCCTACTAGTGACATGTCAGATTTTTAAATTACCCACCTCCCACTTTCATTTCATATATTAGGAATAATTAAATTACCAATTGCATATGTTTTGGATGATTTTTAACCTTTTGTTAAAAATATGATTTACATTTAAAGATTGAAAAGTGAAATTTCATATTTAATATATAATTTTAAACTAATAACATCTATTTTTAATTTTTTAATTTTTATTTTTCTCATAATATTAATTATAATTAAATACCAAAATTAAACAACAATGATATACGCTATCTTATATTATCTAACCAGTGGTGATTTTAGAGTTATAAAAAAAAAAAATTTAAATCAAGCATTAAGATTTTTATCTACAAATCTATTTTTAGTTTTTTCATAATATTAATTATAATTAAATACTGGAATTAAACAACAATGATATACTCTATCTTATATTATCTAACCAATGGTGATTTTAGAGTTACATAAAAATTGAATTTAAATTAAACACTAAGATTTTGATCTACAAGTTACAAAAACAATTAATTCAATTTAAATCAAGCACTAAAATTTTGATATAGGAAAAAAGTCACATTTATTGATTTACAAGTTACAAAAAAAATATTAATTCAATTTAAATCAAGCATTAAGATTTTGATATAGGAAAAAAGTCAAAGATTTTGATATAGAAAAAAAGTGACATGATTAAATGTGACGAAGAACTTCTCATTTAATCACCATTTTGCAGATTTTTTTTTAAATTAAAACAAAGCAGTATCTTTTTAAAATGAAGTTAATGACAACAAAATTATGGATAAAAAAATATTAAAATTAATTTATAACTGTACTCATTCGAACACTCTATACATGAGGGAGGCATACATCCAGGATATGAAAATGATATGCAAAAACAACAACAACAATAATAAGTTTTAGAAAGAAAATTTAAAACAAAATAACAAATAAGAAATGAGAAGATGAAATGTGTAAAAACTTGAAACAAAAAAAAAAACAAATACTAAATGACAAGATGAAATGTGTAAAAACATAAAACAAAAGAAGATATACTAAATGTCAAGATGAAACATGTGTAAATACTTACTTGGAAAGAAGGGTGACAATTAAATACCAGATATATTATTGAATCAAAGTGAGTGAGAATAATTTCATCCTGCCCATTTAGCATTATCTTCCATTTTCCATTTCCTTCTTTGTCATGTAATTAACATAAAAAAATTAAAATAAAAAAATAAAAGATTAAAACAAATTCTTATCCATTAATACTATACAACACAAACAACTTTATAATATTATTATTAATTAGCATAATAAAATTATGATAAAAAAAATAAAAGATTAAAAAAAAATCTTATACATTAATAATATACAACACAAACAACTTTATAATATTACTATTAATTTTACTATGAGAAAGGACTACACCTATTGGAAATGGGCACATTTAATCATCTTTTAACTATAAATTCCAATAGTATGGTTATATTCTTGGTGGCTCTTCCAAATCAATGAATGAAATTTCATGTTCATAACTTTCTTGCATTTTTTAGAGCATCAACATGTTTACTTTTTAACATTTACTTAATATGATTAAAAAAATTAAACCATCTAATTGTCACTTTCAAACGATTAGCAAACTTAATTCCAACCCTTTCATATTCTCCCTTAACTAGTGTTACTGCATTGAAAATTTTACAAGCCTAAACCTTTCGATGTTCACCAACCACTAGTTTAGAACCAACATTTCATAAACTAGATTGAAATAAAACGGAACAATTAAAAAAGAAAAAAAAGAAAAACAACACCCATCTCCACTGACAAATATTGTCATAAAAAAGAAATTTATAAACTATGAACTAGAGAAGCTTGAATATGGTAAAACGTCACCATCATCATTATTACGAGGTGAATACAAAGAGACTTATAAAACGTCAAAAGACAGCAATCGGAAAAAGGTGAAGGGTGGTGAGTTGGTGACTATCAAGATGGAAGCCAGATGGTTGGTTGATTATGAATGCATTGAAATTATTTAAAATTATTTAGGGAGGTATTATTGGATAAAATTTAGTATAATAATAAATTTTATCCAATAATGCTCCCTACCCATTTAGGGATGAGATTTCACAATGCGAAAAGATTCCAATTTAATGAAGGGCTTATAAAGCTTTTAAATTTAAATACCATTTAAAAAGCACATCCAACAATCACCATCCCACTGTAAAGATCTCTAAAACTCTAAAATAAATGGTTAAATATATTTCAGTAACTGGATCATTATTGCAATTAATAGGTATTACTTATTTCAATCAAGGTTGACAAGAGAAAAAAAAAAACCCTTCTGCAACAGGGGAGTATCACCCTTTGGTATGGTGGAGTATCACCCTTTGGTATGGTGATATCCATCGGTATGTTTGCTCAGTTTCCATCAAAAGGGTTTTTGGATGTGATGAAAAATCAATCCAAAGGGAAAATATATAACTTAACACTAATCTATACTAATTGTGTGTTTTAACTAATATACATTATTATATATTTTTAGATAGCTAGGAGAGTTGATTATGAATATTTTTAGATACAGAAAGAAAGAATAATTACATGACCTATGAAGTAATTTACTAAATCAAGTAATTAATAAGTTCAAATACAATATCTTAATTCTTTTAAATAAATAGTTATTTAAAACAATGAATAACATGCTATATATTCAATTTCTTTTTTTATTAAGAAATTATAAAAATAAAATAAAAAAAATTCAAGCTTTTCAAATGTAAAATTTATATCCAACACTTACTGAAATGCATTATGCAAAATACTAATTCTCAACATCAATTTCTCAATTAAAACTTGGACTTCAACTTAAACTATTTCACTGATTTTCAACCATCAAGTTCTGAAAACTTGACAGAAATGAAGAAGTTCTAGTTCTATATTTCCCAACTACAAAGGTCTTTAAAATTATATTCAAACTGATAAAAATATATATACTTATTTACAAATTTTCAAACCCCTACTATACAGAAAGATCTAGACTTTATACTAATCTATTGCTTTCTCTATTTGTTCAAATTCCCCAAATATATTTTGTTTGATTAAAATTAAAATTAAATTAACCAATCAACGATGTACACAAAATAAAATTAAATTAACCAATCAACGATGTACACAAATCTGTTTGTTTGATTTATTTATTTGTATCAAAATCGATTCAATTATGATTTTGAGTCTAATCCGTTTTGGACAGGTCACAAGAGAAAAGAGTGGTCTGCATTGACAAGTAGTTAGTCATTTTAAGATTTTTATGGTT